>LJPH01001033.1:0-49892 GCA_001430925.1 Byssoonygena ceratinophila
AAAGAGTGAGCTTTAGTATTCAGTCATGCTAAAGCAAAATACATCAGTATTAATATTAGATTAGAAATTTCTGAAGCTTTTGATATAATCTGTGCAGATTCTGAAGAAATTAACTTTCTTGATATCTGCATGTTATTGAAGATATAGTCTTTTATCTGCAGAAATATTATTATAATCTTGAATTCTCAATTTTAATTTTTATAGTTCTCTGTAGTATTAAGAACTAGATCAGTGTTGTTATGATTTTTGATTGAAGTCATATTTAATTGATTTAAGCTGAAAGAAGTCTTTTGGAACAATAAGTTAAGTAACTTAGTGAATTGAGATTTGATTTTAACAAAAATAATATAGAAATAAGCAGAATTTGTAGATCTAATTACTGAAAAACTTGTAGAAATCACTAAAACTTTTAATTATTGAATTCTACTGTATATTGAGATTACTGCTTGTATTGCTCTGATCTTCTAATTACCTGTTTTGAAGAATCTCATATAAACAGAGATTTTCTTCTTGACAGAAAGTTGGGATTGACTCAATTAGTTCTTTCAACCCCCTATGCCAACATCAGCAATTTCCTTCAATCCTTTTATTGGCTGATCTGGGCTGTAATTTCTAACAACTGTTTGCCACGGCAACTCACAACGCCGGAAGATTCGTCTCACGCTAGGTAGCCAACTCTCTCTGCGGCCGAAACGAATGCAACACGATCGTCAGGCGCTACTCGCTAGCGGTGGTCAGACCTCGAGTGTTCGGGCCCGCTGTCCACGCCCACGTTCCTCACACTCCCAGGCACTCCCAAGAATGTCGCAAGCCCTTCTTGGTCCTTTTAATTCCGGCCGCTACGCCCTTGCAATTTCGGCATGGCTGGTCAACGGCTCAGTTGTTGCCAATGGGCAGAGAACATGTCAAGCTCACCCTCAGGAAACGAGATTCACAGTGTTTCGTTGTCAGGCTTGATTCTGCTTGCAACCTCCAACAGTCTTGCAGAGATGCTTCTGTGCCAGAGTGAGATTCGGGTAGTACCTATCAGTGACGCCCACTGATTAATCTCCCAACCCGAAGCGATCGAGGAAAACGTCTATATTTGTCTCGACCCAGCCACCCAAACCTTCTGATACGAGCGGGCTCTGTCAATCAAGCCAGGCACTTCGTATCCCAGAGCATCATCCGATATGACTGGATGGCGTGGCAGAGCCTGCATTGATATCAGTCCCAAAGCCAAGCAGCCAAGGGCTTACGGAGCTTTCTACTGGCTCGTTAGCTGGGCTGTTTCTCCCGTCCGTTGCTTGATTCGGAGAGCTAAACTCGTCAGCTGCAATAAGGCTACGAGGCAAAACAGACGGGATGGAGTATAAAAAAAATGGTGTCCGCCTTGAGGCTGAGGAAGTTCCTCTTCCTCTCTCATCTTTGTTGAGAATTCTCATCAGTCTCTCGTTCTTCAAAAGCTGCTTGTATCAACTTTTGTCATCTTTCGTTCATTCACTCGCTACACAGAACAAAACGCTGCGGCGTGTATCAAGTTGCAAAATATGTTTCTCAAAACTTCTGTTATTATCGGCTCTCTTGCCATTGCTGCCCAGGCTACGGAATACGTCCAAGCAACATACGAGTCTAATGATGTGCTCGCTCTTTTGAGACGTCAGACTGTGGTTTGCAAGCCTGTTCCACCACCGGTTACCTGCGAACGTTCTTGCGGACCCGACTATGTTTCGTGTGTGTACCCAACCATGTGCTATAACCCTGGGAGGGGAGATAGCTGCTGCGCCAATGGAAGTAAGTAGATCTGATCCTCAGACTGAAAAGAGTTCATATCTTAATTTTACGAAAACAGAGTACTGCAGAAAGGGCACATACTGTACCGACGGAGGCTGCTGCCCCGACGGCATGAGCCTCGAGGACTGTGGTGCCACCCGTAGCATCAGCGTCATCCCACCACCGCAATCTCAACCCAGCACCAGCACCCCAGTTCCGTCAACGACCGAAACGGAGACTGCGACTGAAACCGCGACTGAAACCGAGACTGTGACTGCTGAGCCCACCGAAACTGTAACCGAGACCGAGCCTACCCCAACTTCTTACACCATTCTTCCCACAGGCACTGGAAAGCCAGGCGTCCCCGGAACAAACGCAACCGTCTCGAGCCCCTCTCCACCAATGCAAACTGACAATGCTGCAGGCCAAGTCAAGGGTGCTGCCATGGCCCTTGGGCTAGGTGTTGTTGGTATCGTGGTGGCTATGTTGTAACCGGAGAACTGTGTGTATTGGGCGCCATTTACAGGGAAATGATTTTTTGCGCAACGTTATGTCTTTCGAATGTATTCATGGGATATCTAATCAATAATGAGGCGAGATTTGTATGTAGGAAATTTGGATATTTGCGGGCTAGATCATCATTCAACAAATGTGAAATAAATAAGATTACCATCCAAACATTGAATGAAGCTGCTGCAATCTTTTGTGCCTGAGATACTACACAGCACACAGTCTACAGTTGTCAAAACGCTTCATTCCATTTTTAAATTGACCACGTGATGGTAGGCCGGGCTTATGATTCTCCACCACCGAAACTTAGGTAGGTAATCATCGGTTGCCATGGGACTGAGGCTGACTAAATTTGCTACTGATCGAATCTGCCCCACCATCACAACGACGGGTTTGTTGTGTTTTTTTTTGAGGGAAAACAAAGCCAGCTGGACGATCGATGGTGCCCGTAGTGAGACTGTGCCGGACAGCAATACACTGAAGATACCACAGGTCGAGCTGCAGTCTCGAGCAATCGTAGGCTCACACAGTAACTACAGTACTCTCTGCTGGGCGTGATTCTCCCGCACGAACGACTCGGTTTTGCGCCGACAGAACCTCATGGAACATCCCACCTTGTGATTACGTCATAACCAGCCCAGGTCGAAGAGACGGTGAGCTGCGTATCACCACTTCGAAGAGCGAAGATATCGGCGAGAAAAGAGCCCAATCTCAAGCAGATAGATCCGGGGAGCTTCCATAGGCTGTAAATAAGACTGTAGAATGTAGACGAACAGCTGTGAAGGTTGGAGAGCCGGGGAGAACGTTCTTGAGGTTGCGTGTTTGGTGGTGGAATCTGGTGGATTGCAATCGAAGCTCGGGTTTTGCTAGAAGCTTCTGGCGTCAAATTCCGGCCTGCCCACATATAAACATCTCCTCGTTGCTTCTTCCTTTCTCTTTCAACAAACTTTTCAACTCGCACAATCTTTTCCTCACTCTTCTCTACCTTCGCGTCTCTGTGACTCTTCTACATTTTCCCACAGATTGATTGCTTTTCCCTTTCTAATTCTCTACTTTGTACCATATTCTAATTAACGACTGCATTGACGACTCTTCATAATGGCTCCAGCAATTGGTAAGTGCTTTCGAGCTTGCTTCCTCTGAGAAGCTCGCCCTCGTTTAGTGAAGTGAGTGATGAAGCTTTGCTAACTCTCAGACAGGTATCGATTTGGGTACCACATACTCCTGTGTGGGTATCTACCGTGATGACCGAATCGAAATCATCGCCAACGATCAGGGCAACCGAACTACTCCCTCGTTCGTTGCTTTCACGGATACCGAGCGTCTGATCGGAGATGCCGCCAAAAATCAAGTCGCCATGAATCCTACCAACACCGTCTTCGACGCCAAACGTCTTATCGGTCGTAAATTCGCCGATGCTGAGGTGCAGGCTGATATGAAGCACTTCCCCTTCAAGATCATTGACAAGGGCGGCAAGCCTGTCATTCAAATCGAATTCAAGGGTGAGACCAAGCAGTTCACTCCTGAAGAGATCTCATCGATGGTCTTGACCAAGATGAGAGAGACTGCCGAATCTTACCTCGGTGGAACTGTCAACAATGCTGTTGTCACTGTTCCTGCCTACTTCAACGATTCCCAGCGTCAAGCTACCAAGGATGCCGGTCTGATTGCCGGTCTCAATGTGCTTCGTATCATCAACGAACCCACTGCTGCCGCCATTGCTTATGGTTTGGACAAGAAGGTTGAAGGTGAACGCAATGTTTTGATCTTCGACTTGGGTGGTGGTACTTTTGATGTTTCCCTCTTGACCATTGAGGAAGGTATCTTCGAAGTCAAGTCCACTGCTGGTGACACTCACTTGGGTGGTGAGGACTTCGACAACCGCCTTGTCAACCACTTTGTCAATGAGTTTAAGCGCAAGCACAAGAAGGATCTTTCCAGCAATGCCCGTGCCCTTCGCCGTCTTCGAACTGCTTGCGAGCGTGCTAAGCGCACTCTCTCTTCTGCGGCCCAGACTTCCATTGAGATTGACTCTCTTTTCGAGGGTATCGACTTCTACACTTCCATCACCCGTGCCCGCTTTGAAGAGCTTTGCCAGGACCTCTTCCGTTCCACCATGGAGCCTGTCGAGCGTGTCCTCCGTGATGCCAAGATTGACAAGTCCTCCGTCCACGAAATTGTCTTGGTCGGTGGTTCTACTCGTATCCCAAAGATCCAGAAGATGGTTTCCGATTTCTTCAACGGAAAGGAGCCTAACAAGTCCATCAACCCCGATGAGGCTGTCGCTTATGGCGCCGCTGTCCAAGCTGCTATCCTGTCTGGTGACACCTCTTCCAAGTCGACCAACGAAATCCTCCTTCTCGATGTCGCCCCTCTCTCCTTGGGTATCGAAACTGCTGGTGGTGTCATGACTCCTCTCATCAAGCGTAACACTACTATCCCAACCAAGAAGTCCGAGACTTTCTCTACTTTCGCGGACAACCAGCCTGGTGTCTTGATTCAGGTGTACGAAGGTGAACGTACCCGCACCAAGGACAACAACTTGCTCGGTAAATTCGAACTTACTGGCATTCCTCCTGCCCCACGTGGTGTTCCTCAGATTGAGGTCACTTTCGATGTCGATGCCAACGGTATCATGAACGTCTCCGCCCTTGAGAAGGGTACTGGAAAGACCAACAAGATTGTCATCACTAACGACAAGGGACGTCTTTCCAAGGAGGAGATCGAGCGCATGCTTTCTGAAGCCGAGAAATACAAGGCCGAAGACGAGGCTGAAGCTTCCCGGATTAGCGCCAAGAACGGACTCGAGTCCTATGCTTACTCTCTCCGCAACACCTTGAGCGACTCCAAGGTTGATGAGAAACTCGATGCTAGTGACAAGGAGACACTCAAGGCCGAAATCGACAAAATTGTTGGTTGGCTCGATGATAACCAGACCGCTACCAAGGAGGAGTATGAAGACAGACAAAAGGAGCTTGAAGGGTATGTATCTCCTTACATCTCCAGTTTAGCATATTAAACAATCGCTAACCCTTTGTTATAGTGTTGCCAACCCCATCATGATGAAATTCTACGGTGCCGAGGGTGCGCCAGGTGCAGGTGGATTCCCTGGCGCCGGTGGTCCAGGTGGTCCAGGTGGCCCAGGTGGATTCCCTGGTGCTCCAGGTGGTCACGGAGGCGACGATGGCCCAACCGTCGAGGAGGTCGACTAAACTCAATGCCTCTCGTCACTTTCGATAACTTTTTTCGACCGCTCTTTCATACCTGGCGCTTAAAATCATGAGTTATGGAATTTCCTTTTTTACTCGGGTGCAAGGGTTTTGTTCTGGGCACGAGTGGTCCCTTGTGGTTTCCTTATCGGTCTAAAGGGTTACGATGGGTTTTGTTTCCTTTAATGACATTGCATAGATTTGAGTTGGGCGTCTGCCAATTCGATCATTCCTGTTTTCTTCAATCATGCTCCCCCTTTTCCTTCATCTTATGAGTGGAAACAAAATTCTTTATTATGGGACTGTAGGCAGGAAAAGTTTATCATAATGAATGGAGCTGATTAAAATTCTTTAAACAACTTCTTGCTTGTGCATTACCATCTTCAGTAACAATTAACTTGCAGTCAAAGTGTAGTTCTAGTAATAACTAGCTGAGGTTCGTTAACATGCATTGATTGCTGTTCTGTGATTCCACACCCGTCTCCAATTGATGCTCAACAGAATGCCTGCCTCAGGCCTGCAAGCATCATCATAACCCTCAAACACAAAGATATAAAGGTTAAGACCTCTCAATCTTCATCTGAATATGAGTTCCTACTTATGTTTCTAGAATGCATTTTCTTCTTCCCCCAGCCAGCAATCATGAGCATCACGTGATGGAACAAAAGACGCGCTAAAAAGATGTGCCCAAATGTTTCTTTATGGGAAAACGCGACTCTTATATTCTCTTCTCTCCTGCTTAGGAACAGTGACAACAGCCCAAGTTTCCTGTGTTTTTCTTTTTTCTCTCCTACTTCCCTCTCTTTTGTGCAAAACGCAGAACTGTCTCCTTTTTTATTTTCTGTGCCATTTTCCTCTTTCAATTGCTCGGCAAAATGAGTGCGAATCAAGGTATCAACCTCTCGGGCGCCCAGCAAGGCTCTGGATTCTCTGTCGACAAGGGCAAGGGCAAGGGCAAGGCCGGTGAGGTGGAGGATGTGTTTATGGGCCAGGAGGCGGAGGATACTGAATCTGAGGAGAGTGAGGGTGGGGATGACGAAGTGGTATGTTTCACAGGTCATTTGTTTTGATTTGCATGTTTTTTAACTCCTTGTGATTTGGGGATTTGGTGTGTGTGGCTAACATTTCTGTTGTTATAGCTTCCTGAAGGTACGCAACTGTGCACATTTACCTAATGTGTTCTCCAGGTGGTGGCGCGGGGTTTTCTGATTTTGAGTATGTTTTGGGTTGCTCACGCTGCATTTAGATGACATCGACGAGGAAGAGGGAGCCGGAGACGATAACCTCGAACGCATCTCGGCCGAAAACATCATCGAGGGAGGCCGTCGCACGCGCGGTAAAGTCATCAATTTCGCCGAAGCCGCGGACAAGGTCGACGAGGACGATGCGATGGATGACGATGAGGACGATGACTTCAAACCTCGCGACGACGATGAGGAGATGCGTGGTTAGATAAAACACTCAGGTCCTACTCTCCCATTTCGACCACCACGCGCGGCCGCGAGAAATTGGTTGAGCTTCGGGAGGTAGCCTTCTCCTCGAACCAACTTCCGGTCTTTTTTTTGTTTTTCGGTGGCTTTTCATTTCTCTGTGTGCGGGGTGTGGTGTTCATGCGTTTGTGTGGTCTTCAATCGGGCTGGAGAAAAAACACAGAGAAGATTTTTCAACTAGCTACGGGTTCAATTGGGTTCTGGGATTGTCCATGGCTGGTTTGGTGGGAAAAAAAGAGGGCACACATATGGATTGTTCACGCGCTATGGATGTATACCACAAAGTTATGATTCCCAGTAACGAGCACCAATGATACACATCAGCAACAGGGATTTGAATAGTTTCTTTATTGAGGCCCTTTCACTGTCTACAAGCAGGTCTACGCGTAATTTGCTGTTGATGTTCAACCTGTGCTCTTGGCTCATAAGTTATCTTCAGCACGCGGCCTAGAACTCCATCATTCTGGGCATTAGTTAAACCTCAGGAATCCCTGTCAATGGAGCTGCAAGAGACTGATTACTCAACACTTTTGTTGGCCCGTCTCTAATCAACAAAAAGATCAGTAATCCAAAAACCAATGCATCTTGTGGCTGGATGATTTCTCTTGTTAATGTGTGGGAATCTGCGGGCTCAGCCTGTACACAGGGCAGTTCCCATGTTTTGCCAAGTGTCTGCCTGGTTTGTTCCTCTTGGGCTCTGATTGCTGATGCAACTGTCAGTCTGGAGCATGAGAGCGATTGATAGACCGTGGCACTCGTTGTCGCGGTAAGAATTTAATATAAAAGGATGGAAGGCACAGTTGAATGCTGAGGCCGAGAAGCAGTATAAACTATCTACCAGCTGGAGATATATATCGATAATCTACAGTAGATACATCAAGTAGATACCATATCTACAAACGTTCAAGAAAATACCTGCACTGCTCTCTTTTTCCCACAAACTCCTCAAAACAATGTCTTTCCAAAAGGCAGTCTACATCAACCTTCCCAGCAAAGACCTCGAAGCCTCCATGCGCTTCGCCGCCAGCCTCGACCTCACCAAAAAGTTCGAATGCGGCGACAAGATGCAAGGCGTTGCCTTCACCTACACCGATTCCATCTACCTCTTCTACCACGCTTATCCGACGTGGGAACCATGGTTATTCAAAGGTCGAAAGACCGCCGACCCGCATACGACCACCCAGGTATTGCTGAGTTTTGCCGCGGAGTCACCAGAGCAAGTCGAGAGTATGGTCGAAAAAGCGGTGGAGGCGGGAGGGAAGAGGGGACCTAAGTTGTTGCCGGATGAGGAGACGTTTGGGATGTATTCGAGGAGTGTGGAGGATCCGGACGGGCATGTTTTTGAGATTGTGTACTCCAGTGGCAAGCTGGGCTGTGGGTTGTAGAGTAACTAGTTAGTCTCTTGGGGGAGTGAATTCTGTGTTCTATCTTGATGTAAAATGTCAAATTGTTGATTTTTGGCCTGCCAGGCGGAGCGGAGTGTGCTTGGAGATTAGATTACAAACCCCCCGTTCTCCGCCGCCGCCTCCGCCTCCACTTCCCGCCCCGCCATCCACGAGGTTAGATTTGCACCATACCGTTTCCGGACAAGCGGCACTCAACGGCGATGACTAAGCAGACCTCTAAGTTCCCCGAAAATGACAAATAATTGAGTTGATCGATTGTTTCTGCAGGATAAACGGAAAACATGATAAGGACATTTCCCGTCTCTTCTATTTAATGGCGTCAAGGTAAGAATATCTGTTTGTTTAGGTGTCACTCATCTCTGCTGACAAAATGTCCGCACCGTTATTCTAGATTCCCTCATTCCGCACTCCATCAGAGAGATCCCAGATCCTCGTCGAGTTTATTTGATTCATACAGCGGCAGCAAGGAGAGGAACCGCCCGGCAAGTCGGCCTTCTGCATACGGCGGTAGTGGGGGAGCAGGCTATGGATTGTCGGGCTCGTCAAATGGGAGTGTAAACGGAGCATACCGGGCTGCGACGCCGAACAAAAGGTACGACGGGGGTCGGCTGTATTTTCCGCTTTACTCGAGCCTACCTGCTTGTGTGGTACGGGCAAGCGTGGCTTGCTTTTTGATACATGGGCTAACCGGAACTCACGGGTTTGCAGAGGCCAATATTCCGACGCAGTCTTGTCGTCCCTGGAGTCCCAGAATGATGCAGAAGTGGAAGGTATCACGGCCAAGGTGAAGATGTTGAAAGACGTATGTTGCTCGTTTTTAGCCACTCACCATTCTCCCCATCTCTTTCTTTTACTAGTTTGACTCGCCAGTTGGCTAACCGGGGCGCGAAAAAAAACATAGATCACCTTGGCTATCGGCGACGAAATCCGCGAATCCTCCGCTCTCGCCGACAAAATGAACGACACATTTGATAACACGCGCGTGCGACTCCGCGGTACCATGAACCGGATGCTACGAATGGCCGAGCGCACGGGCGTGGGGTGGAAGGTCTGGCTCGGATTCTTCGTCGCCGTTTTCATGCTCTTCTCCTACGTATGGTTGTTTTGAAAATAGAGCCCGCGGTTGCTTCCATAACATCTCGTATATCGGCATCGACGACCTCGCTTCGCATGCACACCTGACGAATGTCTCTGTGGGTTCGCCGCTTGGTTATCGCCATTCCCACGTCTTCTTGCAATCCTCGCTTTTTGCCAATACGCTTTCAGCCTTAAATCGATCCGAGCGCCCCTTACGACTTGTTGTTTCTTATGACTTTTTCCGGCGTTTGTTCTGGATGGGCAGAAAGACAAAATCGGCGCTGTCAAGAGGAATATCAATAAGACTCTGTGCAGGACCTCTTTTTTCATTTTTATTTCTCTTTCGTTCTGTCCCTACTTCTTGACAGATTCCGACATGAGACCTCCTGGTGAGCTCGAAGGAAGAATTGTTTCTCTGTGCAACCTTTCTAGTCGGTTGTATATTTTATTATTCTGGGATATATCTAGCTTTCTAATACTCATGGCCGCAAGGCATAATAATAACATTCGGATTTGGCCGTTTGTACTCAAAGTCAAGATCTCCTTTCCTGCAGTGAACATTATAATATCATTCAGCAGCACCGCTTCATAGGCGTATAGTTCATATTTTGTCAAGGGGCGTTGGGATCTTCATCTGGCAACACCGACCGCCGTCTCCGAGTCCGAACCCTTGGAATACGCAGATTCCTATCAGACATTCCGCTAGAACGGAAGGCTGCCATGGAATCCTCAACGTCGTTGTCGCCGACTCCGCCACTCCATCTGTCAAGGAACAATCGCTGCGCCTCCGTTTCTCGATGACGGGTGACTGGCGGTGGGAGCGGAGGAGAGTTTTCAGCGAGCGCGGATATGCTCGATCGAGGACGCTGCGACGGTTGGGGAAGACGGTGGTCGGTGTCATCGTAGCGTGCATCGTCTGAGTAGCCATCCTCTTCCTCGTCCTCGTCAGCATCTGTATCTGTATGCTCCCATTCCTGCTCGGGCACGGCCTCATCTAGATCCCGTTCCATCATGCTGTCATCCTCTCCTCCTTCGCCAACCGAGGCCGAGGGTACATCATCATCCAAATCAGGCTGATCATCGAAGTTCTCTTCATCCTCGTCCAAATCGTCATCATCATAATCATCATGCTCCCCTCCAAAGCCCTCAGGAACATCATCATCCAAATCCCTCTCCATCAACACCTCCTCCTCGTCATCCACCAGATCATCCTCATCCAACGCATCCTCACCCTCCTCCACAAGCCCACCACCCTCACTCCCATCCTCCTCGTCCCCATCCCCATCCCCCTCCGCAGCAGGAATATCATCATCCAAATCCCTCTCCATCAACACCTCCTCCTCGTCATCCACCAGATCATCCTCATCCAACGCATCCTCACCCTCCTCCACAAGCCCACCACCCTCACTCCCATCCTCCTCGTCCCCATCCCCATCCCCCTCCGCAGCAGGAATATCATCATCCAAATCCCTCTCCATCAACACCTCCTCCTCGTCATCCACCAGATCATCCTCATCCAACGCATCCTCACCCTCCTCCACAAGCCCACCACCCTCACTCCCATCCTCCTCGTCCCCATCCCCATCCCCCTCCGCAGCAGGAATATCATCATCCAAATCCCTCTCCATCAACACCTCCTCCTCGTCATCCACCAGATCATCCTCATCCAACGCATCCTCACCCTCCTCCACAAGCCCACCACCCTCACTCCCATCCTCCTCGTCCCCATCCCCATCCCCCTCCGCAGCAGGAATATCATCATCCAAATCCCTCTCCATGCCCTCCACATCCTCCTCCCCACCATCACCATCACCACCTCCTCCACCACCATCCAACCCCGCCTCACCCATAAACTCCATCTCCCCCTCCAACGCCCCACTAACAACCTCCTCCTTCTCCGCCTCCTCCTCCCTGATACCCTGCATAGTCTTCGAATACCCCGCCGGCCGAATCCACGAATATCCAAACGAGGCTATATTCTGCTTGCGGATGCGCAGCGCGCGCTCTTCAAGCATCACGGCGGCAAGCGAGTCGGACGAGGGACGGATGGAAAACGAGGATCCTCGCGACTGGCCATTTCTGCGGGCATTGCTGGTATGCTGCTGCTGCTGGTGGTGGTGCTGGTGGGAGTTGCTGTTGTGGGTGAGGGTGTTGTATGATGGGCCGCTGCGGCGGGAGGTATGAGAGGGTGTGAACCAGAGCGTATGGGCCTGCAAAAGGAAGCAGGGACAGCAGTCTTTTAGCTTTCTTTCTTCAGGTCTTTGCTTTGGGGTGTAGGAAAGGAAAACACGATGCTTTTTTTTTTAATCGAGGAAACGATAGTCATACTCACGTCTCGAGGCTCGATCAACGGTAGAGAGAGCATTGTTGGTCGTCTTCAGTATAAAAACTGAGACAAGACCGTAGACGTGAATACTGGGATCCAATAGCTCCTTAAGATAAGCAGTAGCAGAAACTAGAACAGATTGAAACTTCAATTGCAGAGCATCTCGGATTCCACTGTTTGCCTGCAGCTTGCAGTGGTGAACAGACGCATCGGAAATAACATATCCCGTAATTCAGGGGTGGGCACCCCCAGCTTCAAGGACATGGATAGCTTGGATTCTATGCTCAAGGGTCTTTTCGGCTATGAATATCTATGTAATATACAGGCATAGTCAGAGATCAACGAACTAACGAATAACGCCAATTAAACCAAGCTCCTTTTCCAAAAGGCTCTGCAGTGATCTCCCCAAATAAAAATATCGATAATCAGCTTCTTTCGCTAATCTAATGTTCCATTCATTGTGCTTCTCCTCCACATTTACAAATCATGAGCGTGTGATAACTAACGGCTGTAATCAGCTATTGTTTGGCTCCGTATTGAGCGGATGCTGCATGAACGGCTGCCATTGCTCTTCACACCAGTCCCAGAGCTGCGCCTGATAACCCAATCCTCCTTCCTCGACAGAGGTCATGGCTTTGATGATATCCTTTCGGGGACAGGCAGTATCGGGTCGAATCCTTCCCCAGGGAATAACATACGCGCCGTTATTTTCGAGAGTGAGGTCGGGGGATAACCCAGCATAAAACTCGGTGTATGCACCGTATTTTGGTTCACGGAGCAATCCGTTGGCAATCATGATGGTGAAGGCGGGAGTACCACCATACGCACCAGTCTTAAGAAAGCCCGGATTCTGGGTGACACTGATAATGCCTTCATTGCCGTACCGCTGAGCCAACTCACGGCCCAACATCCAGCTCCCGAGCTTGGAAACAGCATAATTGGTCATACGGTCCGTTGTGCCCTGGTCCAAGGAGTCAAAATCGATGCCGTTCTTTGGAGTCCCTGACTCGGCCAAGAAGCTGGATGTCCACACCACGCGGACAGAGCCTGGATTGTCTACTGCGTCCATCGCTGCGACGCGCAGTTTCGGAAGAAGGAGCATGGTGAACAGTAGAGTTGCGACGCAGTGCATTCCAACCATCGCTTCTAAGCCTTGGGTCGTTTTTGCTCCGGGTTGTACGAGATTGGCTCCGGTCCCCGCGTTGTTCCAGAGAACGTCAAGCTTGCGCTCATGCTGAGAAAAGGTTGCGGCTGCTGTCTTGACACTTGCTAGATCGTTAAGATCGAGCTGAAGAAATTTGATTTCACCAAGATGTGTTGCCTTCGGATTGGACTGCATGATGGATTGAATAGCCTCTTCTGCGCGGTCCTAATTGAGCGTTAGCCAAAGAGGCAACTGAAAAGGGTCTTGCCTCTTCAAGGAACTCACCTGCGATCTGGATGTCAAGTAGACCGTCGCACCGGTAGCGTACAACATCTTGCAAAGCTCGAAACCGACACCAGAATTGCCGCCCGTCACGATGAAGACCCGACGGTGTTGAGAAGGGACATCTTTCTCGGTGAAAGCTGGTTTAGGTGGAAAAGTTTGGGTATATAAATTGCGAAGAAATCCGGCACACATGGCTTCGAAACGAATAGGAATGGTTTATGCGAAAGAGTGTACGGTGTAGCAAGATTGATTCTCCTGATAGATGTTCACCAGAGTCCTCAAGAGACGAGGGAGCTGTGAGTGAAGATGCGTTTTATATATGCGATGCGGGAAAGCGAGACGCGGTGTAGTCGGGAGCCAGGAAGCTCCTTCTTCCGAGGCGTCTCTTGTTGCTGCAGTTTCGGCATGTCCACTTGCCGAAGCACTCTAGGCAATTGCTTTTGAGATGTGGCTGCCGTTAGCTCATATAGCTAGTTACGAATCTGGAGGTGCATGGGTCGTCTCGCAGGGATAAACAGTCCATCAGCGATGAGGTTGAGCGTTGGTTCTTAGGGCCGCTAAGACACACTTGAGAAATCTCTGGCAGCCTTGCCATTCGTGATCAGTCGTCCCTGTGCGATAGTTATGCCTTTTCCCCGAAGACGTTTGCTTCCGTCACTCCTTTCTTCAACGTGGATATCGGATTCAAAAGCCAAGTCACAAGAAGCTCATGCGTGTAAGTTGAGTCAACTGACTAGGTTGGCTGGAGAGCCCTTCCTGTTGGTGGTGCTCTGATGAAGACAGATCCGCAGCGACACGCAATGGGCTCTGTTCAGCATTCGGGGACATGTTGGCGCTAGTGTTCATTTCTTAACGACGTGTGTTAGCCCAGGGTTTGCGGTTGAAGTGGACATTTTAGGCATCATAACTAACTCTTTCTGACACAAAGGCGGTGTCACCTTTGTGTCAAGTCTGCTAACTCGATCTCTTCGCATTGTTTGTTTGCCAATCTCCACGAGATCCAGCAAGTTCTTCTTTATTGATGTTCTCCTAGTCATCATTGCAGATACCAATCCTCAAGGTCGCTCCCTAAGCTCCAGGCAGCAGATAACTTCATTCCACATCTCGGCAATGCCAATTTCAAACGCAACAGGGATTAATACGTTGCCTGGCTACTTCTGATGTAACAATAAGAAGCAACCGGCATTTCTTCCCTTTCTGTCTGGCCAGCTACGAGTGAAGGAACAATATCTGTGCAGGTCAAAGGGGATATTGTCCACTGCTTCAGACGACAAGCACAGATGAAGAGCAAATATCACAATTCACTTTCAACTAACTGAATAGGCCCATTCTGTCGCCTTTGTCTGTCAACTGTTTCATCAATTTCCACTCTATCCTTTGCAGATAGCCGAAAAAACTCGGCGAAGCCTACACAAACCACATAGCCGTGATGACGCAAAGTCATGGCTCGGACACAGCAAAAGATGCGCCCTGCTCTTCCATCCCAGTACGCGATATTTCAACTGGGACTCCGTGCTATCGCGCTACTTGGAAGCCTAGCGATCCTGGCCGTCATGATATACCTCCATGCGAAGGTTTCTATAACATACGCTTGGTCGGTCCATTGCTGCAGTATGTGGGGCTCGTCGTCTTTCCTATAGTGAATAATGGATTGCTCTCGAGCTGAACTCACATTAAGTTCCTGATCTTTTCGTCAGTCGCGGACTGAAAAGAGTGCGGATTAGGTATGCTGGTGTGTATGCGCAAATACGGCGGAAATCATCCCGTTACTGTTGAGCGAGCATCGACTCTCACTCACAGCGATGATCACCCTGGACATTATAACTACGGTATTCCTAACCAGCGCTATCATTGCGGCGATCGCCACGGAGCTGAGGAATGCGGACGATTTCTCCCAGCGGTTAGAGTGGAGACTGGTGCCTTTTTGGGGCCAGGTTGCTTTGGCGTAAGCCTTTCCTTTCAGTGCAGTTGGTTAGCTGTGATTTGAATTCCATAGTATCATACTAAAAAAGTGCATATTATTTCATGCTTGTGATCCTCTATTGTGTTGACTGTTACAGATATCAAACATGATTGACCTGAAGCGCACCGCCACCTTTGCTATTGAATTAGTTTGAGGGCTTGTCCGGCAGCATTCAGAACGTTCTTCTGTGGGCGTGATACTTGGCTTGGTTATTTATACATTTAGTCTCGTAAATATCAAGGACCACACTCCTATCGCATCTTGCAGCCAATCCATGAATTGATAACAAACTAATGAATGAGGAAGACTTGGTCTGAGTAGCTCTCAATTCAATTCGAATATGATGCAGATAATTTATAAAATAGGTTTGCAGCTTGGATGAGTTCACAGTGGAAATGCAATTCCCCCTTACACCAATTAAGAGAACAAAATATAGTCCAGTTATCAATGACAAATCATCCCAAAACAGACACCAAAGCAAAAGGCATAAAACAGAAAGTTCTCAGATGATACCATGTTTCCCATTCAGCGACACATTATTTCACCGACAACATTCATAACACAAAACTGCGGGTCACCACATGTAAATCCACCCTTGCAGCACATGTGGGTAAATCGATTGAAGCAAGCGCGACCGTCGCATAGCCATGGGCGATCCATAGGGCATTCGCGCCGCTTGGAGAGGTCGCGTGGATGGGTTCTGTTGGTGAAAGGTCCGTGGTCCAAGTTCTCCGGCGCAACGGCAGGAGTAAGGCTGGCCGGGTCGAGTTCAAAGGATGTAAGAGCGGAGCCGCGAGCTTGTTTCTCGGGTTTTTCTTTGGCGTTGTAAGTGTTCATGATGCTGCCGGACGCTAGGGTGAACTTGTCGAGGTTTGGTGGGGAGGTAGCTTGGATGCAGACGAGGAGAGTGGCCTGCAGAAGAAAAAAGGCGAGTCCGAAGAGCTTCATGGTTGCTTTGTATGTTTGATGGTTGTGTGGATGGTACAGCGAATAAGGCTCTTTGAGGAGTGCTCGGAGAATGGTGTTTGTGGAGTTGGTTGGTTTCCTGAAAGTTGTAAGAAAGCTGATCCGGGTATCAATTTCGCTGAAGCAGTAGGGGTATATATAGCAGATATTCCATCTAGCCGAATCGCCAGTAACTTCCTACAAAGCTGCATATTCACGAGATTTGTGACAAAAGAATAGACGGCTTTCACTGTCAAAGCGTTGATTTCCAGGATCAAAACTTTGAAAGCCCAAGAAATGACTATACCCATCAATGATATTAACCATTATTGAGGCAGTCTCAGATATAGTTGAAGTATTCTCAACGGCATATTTCAAGTCATCCACAATGTGTGGTACCAGCTTTCACGATGTGCCGTGATCACACCTGGATTCTGTCATACTGCTGCAAGGTACAGTACGGCGTCCAGATCAAGCTCTCAGATTGAATGCAATCGAAATACTGATTTGATGGTCATGCTGGTGGTGAATACTATTCCCAGTGGCATAACTAGTGCATATCTCAGGGAGTGAGGTGCAAGAGTTCAAGGAGGCTCAACCTTCGTGGATGCACGTGACCGGACCGCTCCGCCGAGCCGGAGGTCCCGAGCGCCAAGCAGTCATGTGACCGCCGGAGGGATTTTCGAGCTGGGGTCCGCTAGCCCAACACGGGATTAGCGCCATGGGGTGCAGCTACGAGAAAAACGGCTGTGAGGGTCGAAAACTCGATCTCTGGGAGGAGACAGGGCGCTGCAGCTGAAGAGAGGCATTTTTTCATTCTCTTTCCGTATCGGAGTAGAAGGGCTTTTCCACCTTTTTTTTCGTGCAGTTTTTCTTCCATTCGCTTTGTTTCGACCTTCAGCTTTCGCTTTCTTTGTCAAACCAAGCATTTTTCGCAATGGCACCCGCTCTCATTGTACCAGTTGCCAGCTCCGCGGCCAAGGATGTGAAGAGAGAATCAGCAACTGCTAGATTATTGGGATCCGGTAGGAACACCGCCTCTGCGACTGTCCGGGGCATCTGCTGATATATTCTTAGGCTCCGCTGGTATCGCCGAACTTCTTATTTTCCATCCGGTACGAACCTGTTGGCTCTCTTGATGATAACGACCGGCGCTTAACGGTGAACTGTTTAGGTCGATACAACCGCAAAGCGTTTGATGAGCAATCAGACAAAAGTGCGTGCAATATCTATCTGGCCCGAACTAGCAGATTCGCTGACTCCTTTATCCCTAGATTTCATCCGCTTCAGCCTTCAATAAAGTCGTCTTTAGAGATTACGCTTCCGCTACCGTTTCTCGCAAATTCACATCTCTGTTCCCTGGTTTGGGTTATGCTGCGGGCTACAAGGTGAGAAATGGGCTTCTTTCTAGTCTTCCTAATTAAAGATTCAATTCTCGGGACCGCGCTCACCTTCTTTTGCAGGTCCTTCAACGAATTTACAAATACGGAGGACAACCATTTGCCCGGGATTACTTAGCTAAGCACTATGGCAATGACTTTGATAACGCATTTGGCAAAGGAACCGGCAAGGCCATATTGCACGCCACAGCTGGAAGGTACGAATACACCTTGGTCGAGCTTTTGACATTCTTAAGCTAATCTATTCCCTTTCACAGTTTGATCGGAATTGGTGAAATCGTCCTCCTGCCTCTCGATGTTTTGAAAATCAAGAGACAGACAAATCCTGAGGCATTCCGTGGCCGTGGTCTCTTCAAGATCATTTCCGATGAGGGGATGGGTCTATACCGCGGTGCGGGCTGGACAGCGGCCCGTAATGCCCCTGGATCATTTGCAGTAAGTTTCTGCGAACTAATTATGCACAATATCTCTCTAACATGTCTCTAGCTCTTTGGTGGCTCTGCCTTTGCCAAGGAATACATCTATGACCTCAAGGACTACAACACAGCAAGCTGGTCTCAAAATTTCGTTGCATCCGTTGTCGGCGCCAGTGCATCTTTGATCGTCTCTGCGCCATTGGACGTCATCAAGACGCGCATTCAAAATCGCAACTTTGAGAATCCCGAGTCCGGATTCCGTATCATCAGCAGTATGGCCCGTAATGAAGGAATGACCAGCTTCTTCAAGGGATTGACGCCCAAGCTCCTTATGACCGGCCCTAAGCTGGTGTTTAGCTTCTGGCTGGCACAGACTTTGATACCCGCTTTCGGAACGGTCGTATGATGGAAAAATGGGGTTCGGTAAATTGGCGTTCTCGTACATGGGTTTACCTCCGTTGAATGCCCCTTTATAGACCTTAATGTTTGGATCCGCATTTGTATTATAGAAGCTCCTTTCTCTGCGGTATGTTCGGTTCTTTTTTCGGAGGAGTTTATGTGAAGATTCTCAGGGGGGAAATAGGGCTGAGTTACTTGATCTCAGAGGATTTTAAGCAAATAAAGTCATATATATTGGTAAACTTGCGATTTTGGAGTTCTATCCACTGTATCACTGGCCCTATCTAGACTGTCTCCGGGTTGATCCATAGTCTTGATGGTGACATCCATTTTCACTTCAGTGATTCACGTGATCAACTTTCTTTTGACATCAGTTTCAACGCCCCAGAGACCAGCGCTCTTCTCTCATCAACGTTCTTCAATTGCTGCATCATGGCGCCCGTTGTGAAATATCCGTATCTAATCTCCAAGTAAGTGCTAGTGCTGTCCACACAATTTGCTTTTCCCAAGCACCAATTACTCAGCCGATAGCTAACCTTCCACATCTAGGTTCGGTGATCCTTTGTTTGCCCTGTTCATCGGGACATCAGCTGCTTATATCCGGATTCGCCGTGAGCATCGAGAGAAACTCCCTGATATGCCCGACGACATGCTTTCTATTCTAAGCCTGGGCAAAGGGAGAGTGGTGAGGTGGTGGAACGGATGGCCGTGAAGACAACGTCTCCTTGTGCACGGTATGTAGCACACGACGCTTTTGAACCCAGCATGCCAGAGTTGTGTGAAAAGAAAACGATCGATTGATACGCGAACGAGTGGTAGGAGGAGGGTATGGATGTGCTGTTGGGCCCGCTGCAGAGCCGAAAGGGACCGAGCTAAAGAATCCCATCGCTACGGGCAGCTATCAATACCAGGGGACGACGAGGGAACGACTTCATACGCTGTTATTTAATTCAAATATGCAATTATATCGCCTACATGCCGGCTCAAGCTTGTGGTGCATAACACTCGCAGGCGGATGCCCCATATGCTGTTTGAGAACTATTCGATTTTCCATCGCCGTGAAGGCGCAGCTTACATGTTCCAAATTCGGGGGAAATCACCATTCCAAAGCACTCCTTAGTGCGATTATTGGCACCCTCTGATGCTCTGACTATACCCTATGTATCAATCCGCCACAAAAATCCCCCTGCATAAAAAGAAGTCCGTTCGACGACCAACCCGAAATCAGAAAAAAGAGAGAGAGAGTGGGGAATGAAATCGAATTAAGGGAAAAAAAGGCTCGGATAAAGCGTCATTTCAACATCAGAAAATGTTACTGCCTAGTAGCTCGCCCGATGCGGCTGTCTGCGCTTCGAAATCCATTATATGGGCTTAATCGGGCTGGACTCTATGCAGTTTCGTGGGTCACAGCGGCCGGGTTCATAAAATAATGTGCCTGGTTGTGCCATCGTTTACGCATGCAGCCGACTCCTGATGAGACCCCTTACCATATCGCGGTTCCGTCGATCATTGTTCCGAATCAATGGTACTTTGCCGTTCGCGCTTAAATCGAGATTCCAACCAAGTCGATCAAGTACCTCCTGGCAGAATCCAAGGATCAACGCAAAATGGATACCATGGCCATGGGGTACTCCGATGCCGTTCTCATCCACATCCATCCAGTGCTCACCTAATTTTACGAAGAAATAGGCGTGACACATTTCGTGTATCAAGACCTCCACCACCCTGTCCATCCTTGCCCTTTTAGAAAGTCCAAGTTCGTGATTATAAGCATTATTTGACACGTCGATTCTGACGGGATCACCGTACGTCGTCAAGCCCAAGACCCCGGGCTGCAGGCCGTTGCCCGACCCAATATAAACTCCCCTTGTGAAGTTGCCATTGAAAAAAACGGTATCAATATCGCCAAAAATTGCTAGGATTATTATCCTCACTGGCAATTTCTGGAAGTTGCGATTTCGGTACAAGTACTTGTTCAGCCTTTGGAGTGCTTCTATTTTCGGTTGATGGAAGGGCGCAGGACCGCAGTTTCGCCGAAGTTCACTCATTGCCATTGGAAGGGTCCAGAGTCCATGTATAGCGTGTGATGGAATGAGTGCTGGAATGATTGGTGGAGCGTTGAGGCGGAATATGTTTATCGGCGAGCCCACTGGGTAACTTCGGCAGACCATCTCGACAATTTTGTTTCGGTTGGTGTCTTCAGCTGTGAGCGGTCTTTGAGCTCTGTCGCGAATCGAGCCAAATGGAGCTCCTGGCACCATCTTTTCCAAATAGCCCCTATTTCAAATTCTGTGTGAGATTCAGGAACTTGATGTCAAGGATTTTTCTTTCTTGAGGAATGCAAATCTGGATATTCTGCACCAAACCATGCAATACCTGTAACCTTGTCTCTTGTTTGTGCGCCTGTTGAATCGTGATAATGATCAGCTTCGATGATGGCTTGGAGCACAGGAACATAAGGGCCCAGTCTGCTGTTTTGTGGAAGGTGTGGATAAAGAGAGACTATGTTGAGCAAATGTCTCGTGGAAGACACATGAAGTGCCAAATTTATATTCAACTGCTTGCCTTTGTCAAGCAATGAATATCTGTGTTGTGACTCCATCTTCAGGTGTCTGCTAATTCACAAAAAGTGTATGCATTTGTATATGAATGTCATGGTCGATACTCCAGTGACTTGTGTACGATGTCTGTTATATAGACTGTTGGCGGTAATTTCGCTCTTGCTTCACAGAGTAGCTTGCACAAGATATTCTACCTTTGAACCATCAATAATACTCCCAAAAAGGATAATCACAGAACTGTTTGACAATAGCAAATTGAGAATGTATTCAACTGTATGTGTCAAGAAGATATATATATATATGTATCCCCATTGAAGTGACAAACTGATCATTCCACTTAAAACATCCAGATATAGCAACAAATTTCTTTTCAAACACCAGATCAATCCAAACAGGCAATAGACCAAACATATCCCTCCCACACTCCAAAAGACCAACAATGTAGGCGTATAGCTGTTGCCGTTCCTCCCCAGGAGGTCTGGAAATTGTCCCGCAATCTCACTCTTCGCCGACACGGCAATCCGCCAGCGTGTGGGGCCATTAGCGAGCAAAGTCTCGCATATCTATTCCAACCAACACTGCCCGCGGGTGCACCGGAGCGCCGAATCCGCAGTCCGTTTCCCACGCGATGATGATACATGTTCTCATCGGGAGAACATGATCACTATACTTTAGTGCATTAGTGTCGAGAAAACCGAGGTTCAAAACTCCAATGCCCATCAAGACACTTTTCGGGGGGAGTGGGACAAGTAAGTCGCTTACACAAGACCCAAAATCATCTCACTTTGTCTTTCAACTTAAACTCGTCGTCCAGTTTCAAATACTTGGCCGACCGCTCGTAGACAAACCCTCCCCTGAGACTCTCCTCCAAGGTCTCGCCCAGCACCCCTTCTTCATCCTCCTCGGCCTGCAGCCTCCTCCAGTGCCGTTCGTCATCAGCGTCCTCGCGGAACATGCACACTCCAAAGTCGATCATATAGACCTTGAGTTTTCCGCCAGGCTGATTATCGCTGACGACGAAATTCCTCGGCTTCACGTCACGATTGCAGACTCCCAGGTCGCCCATGACGTTGACGATGCGAAGCGCATCGTCACACACCCGCTGCCACTCCTCCCTCGGCGCCCGACAGCCGAGTTTCCTCAACTGATACCCCCAGATATACTGCATCAAGAAGCCGGTAACCATCGGCTCCTCGTCACCGCCGGACGACTCCCTCTCCTCCTCGTCGCCATCGTCGCCACACCACGGCGAGTATCCAGGAATCGTAACATCGCCGAGGAAAACCGGAATCTGCGTTCCTTGGATATCCTCCATCCGACGATAGACTCTGGTTTCGACATCGTGGATCTGTCGAGCCGCGTACTCGATGAACGTCTCCGCGTGCTGAGTGCTCCAGTACTGCGAGTGTTGCACGCAGCCTACGGGATCGGCCTGCATGTCCTGCAGGAACTCCGCCGCTCCGCCGTTGTTCACAAAGGCGCGGTACGCGTCTTCAATGGCGGGAGACCAGACTGGGTGTTTCTCGTCGGCGCGAAGACCCGTGGCAAAACGGCGGTCGTAGAGCTTCAAGACCAGAGGCTCGTCGAATCCGGGGCAAATCGGGTTCAGTGCCACGATCATCACGCACGAAAGCGTGAAGGGTTTGAAAACCTCGAGAATCGTGGCCCGCACACGCAGGGGCTTTTTGGACAGTGGTGAATTCCTCAGGTTAATGAAGATGGTGTTGGCGGGGACATAGGGACACCTGAGACTGTGGTCAGTGCCCACAGCCTCAGAACGGCATCACTTCGAGGTCACTTACTCGACTTTTACATGCTTCGGATTGGCGGGCTTGGACCTTTTCGCTTGTCTCTTCTCCGTCTCTTCTTTGAACTGCCGTTTTGTCATTTTAAGAGGTTGTAAGAGTTCGTTTTCTCAGAAAGTCTTGAAATCTCAGTTCACGAGGAACTGAATTGTATGTAAATTAGTATAAAGAGGAGGAGAAGAGATTTGGGGGGAGAAAAAGGGCCTTTTATATTATTTTGTGACTCATTGGAGACGGTCATATATGACCCGTAGACACTGTCTGCTTGATCATGATGGCTGGTAGCTTTCTAAATACTTGGGCCGTGTTCACGATATTACTTGATTTCGCAGTGGAAGCCATTTCTTTCCAGTGGTCGGCGAAGGATAATATCTATACAAGTGTCATTGATTAGTTTCCGTAGGTTCCAAAAGGATCATGGGATCTTACCTTTTACAGGACTCTGGATATGTAAAACTACATATGTGAGTCAACAGTGATATGTTTGGTATATATGCATCGTGATTTCATAAGAATAGTCAAGGGTGCAAATCCCATTCATTATATCATTCTCAGACTAGTCACAGACCCAACAAACCAAATCCGTGGTCCACACAGATGACTCCTCTCAAGCTTTCGGACAGCCGGTAATGTCTGATCGAAACATCGAGCGGACGGTGGAAGCAACGAAGAAGAAAAAGGAAAAAAAAGAAAGCAAACTTGCAGCAGGAACGCCATAGCAAGCGGAAGGAACACCAAGCACCACGAGAATTCCGATGTCTTATGAATGTGTTTTGTCCCCCAGACGATAGGATCCAAAAGAAGGGCGAGAAATGTTCAAGATGTCCCGGAAGCGCGATCAACAAACAATGTTAATATCAACCGTCCAAGGCTCATCGAGTAAAGTCACATCGTCCCATGTTCTCGCCCATATATTACGCTGCGACCTAAAGAGAAAAAAAGGATTTGGTTGAGGGCGGCCCGATTTAATTTCCGAACGTATTTTCACCAGAGTATCTAAATCAACCCAGTCAGCGACGGTACCCTCCAGGGATAGTAGATGCAGACTGCACAGCAGCAGTGGCAAAACATACGTAATGTACAGGAACCCATCGTCATCCTTGTGCTCCTCGTAGATGCTGCTCATCAAAGCGGCAGTTGGCGGTAGGACCTCGTCGACGAAGATGAAGATGGCCTTCTCTGGGGAAAGCTTGATTCGCTTGCGGATGACATATACAAAC
This sequence comes from Byssoonygena ceratinophila, assembly GCA_001430925.1. Lineage (NCBI taxonomy): Eukaryota > Fungi > Ascomycota > Eurotiomycetes > Onygenales > Onygenaceae > Byssoonygena > Byssoonygena ceratinophila. The sequence continues at coordinate 23,909 of LJPH01001033.1, forward strand.
TGGCCCACCGTGAGGTCTGCGGGGACGAGGTACTTCTTCTTATCGATGGTTGCAATGTCTGATTTCTCGACCTTTTCGCAGATTACCTGTGACAGTGTAAGTAGGCGGTGAGGAACAGGATGGCTGGCGAAACACGCGGGAAAGGAAAGGAGCGTACTGGAATGCGATCTGCATATTTCTGGCGAATGCGCTCGGCCTCAGCCTTGCGCTTCTCGAAGGGATGCTCGTCCTTGAACTTGGAGCGCATGGTGGATGGATGACTGACGTAGTTGATTCGATTCGAGGATACGGGCAGGACGGACTCGATGGACTCGACGGACTCAAGCGATAGATACGGCAATCACAGATTCAAGAAGGTGAACTTGGCTGATGGATGGTGTTGGAATGGTCTGGGTTGTGCGATGGGAAAGGAAGAAAGACAGAGAGAGATGTAGGGAGAGTTGTCACATTGAGCGAGATCATTCACTCTCACCAGGAAGGCTACAGCCCCGCGAAGTCAATATGTAAGGGCGGTGGAGAAGCGCGCTAGCCTGTATCGGGACTAGTGGGTGTGGCTGCTGACCTGGGTGTATGACTAACTCTGGGGACAGCCAATTAGAGTGCAACAAAACCCACACGTGACCGGGGTCAAGTGACTGACTCAGGACCAGTGCCGTCATTAAGGACATCAACGAGCCAAAGGAGTCAGAAGGAGTGAGTCTTTGAGCCAGAACTGACACGGCACAATAGTATTAATAGCAGTACGGAGTATTCATAGCAGTGTTCAGTACGGAGTACTCCGTATTCACGGAGAGCATCGGGATGTTGTTCCGAGACTCCGACAACATGACTCGATGACCTCATCAACAAACAGTGCAAACAGTCTTGGCATTAATTTCCCGCTCCGTCTTTATTCCGCCCCTGAGGCTCAAGCTTAAGCTTAAGCCCTTGGAAAGGACCCTAATATTAAGGACAATACTTACTCGTATGGACGAGATCACAAGCATCAAACCTCCTGCTGGCTGGTGCCCATTTCTTCCCGATCCGAGAGAACAAATTTCTATTTTGTATGATTACTCGGCGAGAAGCGGAGTGCGAACAGCGGCCAGATCGATCTTTTGCCCCGGCCGGGCCTGTGCATCACGTGTTCCGCGACCTTGCTTCCGGGATGTCGTGTTTCCTCAGCTGTTGTGATTTAGCCGTCGGAACTGGAGCCAACAGAGTAACTGACTATCAAACTGCCGGAATTCGAAAGCAGTCAGCCCATATGCGCCTTGACTCCATGATATTTAAATAGCCAGCTCCTCATGTCCCAATTGACCCTTTCTCTTCTGCATTCTTCATAGCCGTAATCGTTCTTATCCCGGCGCTCAACGCATCCTCGTTGCCATGAACACTCCCCGCATATACTCCCGCTGCTCAAGAGCGTTTGGGCGCCTGAGCTGTCAGAGATATCCTTGCTCCGCAGCTTCAAGAGCTCAGCGCTGCCGCACCTTTTCGTCCAAACCCATCCCACCAAAGAGTTCACCAGGATGGAGACCGGTCGTGGCCTTCTCAATCGCAATTCTGCTCTCGGGTGCTACGTTACGTATTCTGGTATAGAATTCATATCTCCATAGGACATATGCCTACCTCTTTTGCTAACCGTGGGTTTGAAATAGACTGCAAAACCTGTGAGCCTCGATGCGCCTTCGATTGCCTCTCTCGATGACAAAACGAAGCGCGAAACGTCCATCACGTCCTCCTCGCCCATGCGCCTGCGCATGGAGAAGCTTATAAAAGACAATCAGAAGAAGATCGTGGACGAACTCTCCCGCATTGATGGGAAGCAGTTCATAATCGACGAATGGAACCGACCCAATGGCGGTGGTGGCATATCCTGCGTCCTGCAGGACGGCAACGTCTTTGAAAAAGCCGGCGTCAATGTCTCCGTCGTCTACGGCCAATTGCCCCGTCCTGCCATTGAGAAAATGCGCGCAGATCACAAGTCCTTCGTGGCTACAGATGTCGACTCCCTGGACTTCTTCGCCGCCGGACTTTCGCTGGTTCTACATCCCAAAAACCCAATGGCCCCAACCGTCCACCTAAACTACCGCTACTTCGAGACCTCTGACCCCAAGGATCCCCTCCACGGACCAAAGAACTGGTGGTTCGGCGGCGGCACAGACCTGACCCCCTCCTACATCTTCCCCGAAGACTGCAAACACTTCCACCAAACCATCAAGGACGTCTGCGACAAGCACGACCCCAGCTACTATCCCAAATTCAAAAAATGGTGCGACGAATACTTCTACATCCCGCACCGCCAAGAAGCCCGCGGCATCGGCGGCATCTTCTTCGACGACCTCGATCCCGAATTCCTCGCCCACTCCGCCGCCCACTCCTCAACCAACCCGCAAGAGACCCTCTTCGCATTCGTCTCCGACGCCCTCGCTTCCTTTTTACCATCCTACGTCCCCATCGTCCAACGCAGAAAGGACATGCCCTTCACGCAAGCCGAGAAGGACTGGCAGCAACTGCGTCGCGGTCGGTACGTGGAGTTCAACCTCGTATACGACCGCGGCACGAGTTTTGGCCTGAGAACGCCCAGTGCCCGGGTAGAGAGTATACTGATGAGTCTGCCTCGAACGGCGGAGTGGGTATATATGGATCCCGTCTCTGGCACGAGGATGGGCGAGGAGGCGGCAGCTGTTGGCGAGGAAGAGGGTGGTGAAGAGAAGAAGAGGGAGAGAGAGATGATTGACATTCTGAAATATCCGCGCGAGTGGGCATGAGCAGGTTACTGCTTTTGCTTCCTTTTTTTTGGTCTTTTTTCGGGGTTTGCATCGCGTCTTTTCTTTTTTTGTAACAGCATTGATTCGGTTTTATCCCTTGGTTTGGCTGCTGGGGTTCCAATCTGGTCATTGGCGTACCTGGCTCGCAAAATGTGTATCAATGAGGGCATGTATAGAGTTCCGCCTGCAAGTTACGCCTGAGAAATTAAAGGCGTGACAAATGCTTGTCTTAGATTTAATTGTCAGATTGTCAGGGAGGGTGGCATAATAGATAATCTCTTGGCTAAATTTCACATAGAATAACAGCATACAAAATGAACATGTCAAGCAAGCAAGTGAAAGCATTCCTCTTTCTCCTGAAAATAAGAGTAAAAGGACTTTATGCGTTTTAACATCTTCTAAATATAATGCTATAGGTATCTCTGAGTGTATCCAGTGGTATGTATGATCGCCAAAACACATATGAAATAGATAACAACAAAAATGCACAATGATATAAGAAAGGAAAAGAACACACAAGTTAGACAAAAAAGACATCCATAACTCAACACGTCGCAGGCCAACCCCCCAATGAAGCCAATTGTCCTAATTCTCTCCATCAGGTCTCCATGCCTCCTGTCTTCCCCCCAACACCACTCACCATAGCCCTCTGCCTCGCCAACCACGTTCTTCCAGCTTCTGAACCCGCTCCAGTTCCCCCATTCAGGCCACCGCGCTGATGATATCGAGCCATACCACCGGCATTCTGGTTCTGCAGGCGCGACTGGAAATTGTACCACGCCGAAGATATAAGAGCGATTTCTCGCGCCTGGCGTTGGATGACTTGCATGAACTCGGCCTAAAAAGAAAAAAGAAGGGTGTAAGCCAGATGATCCAGTTAATATACTGTACATACAAAAGTAAAAAGACGTACCTCCCGCTCCTTGGCAGCCCTGAATTCATCCAAATCCGCCGAGAATTCCTCGTAGTGCTCGATCCGCTCTTGCAGCGACTTGATGAGTGCATTTTGCTGTTTAATGTGCTATATTCGACTCGAGTTTTCTCCCCCCAGCGGGAGGAAGGAGAGATGAATTAGCACAGAATCTCTGGTCGGTGGTCTTGACATAACGGTGCAGAGTGACCTCGACAGAAAACAGTTGGGTCAGGGTAGACATGGACTGAGGGTAGACTGCAGTAAAGACGACAATGGCGAGAAATGGCAAAGAGAAGGACCAGTGCCAGAGCGTCATGGTGCTGCTCTTGACCTAGTGATGGTCAACCTCTGCTTTGTACCGTTTCTCGAGGTGATATAAGGTAGGGAAGGTAAAAGGGGTTTCCATGCGTCTCGAGTGGGAAGGATGCGAGTGCATGTGCGTAGTTTGGGATATACATGACAGATTAAAGGTTGTGTAGTAATGTGGATATGAAATAGCAGACTCACCTCTACCCGTTTAGCCAGGTTATCGGCACTTCTCTCCGTCGTCTCGGCGAACTGTTTCAAAAGCTCCAGTGGTGATAGCTCGGGCCCATCCGACGTTCCATTGATTCGAGAAGTGAGCTCCTCGAGCAGTCTTTTCATTTCAAACAACGTCTCCTCGTCTTCGCCCCGAAGTTCCTCCTCCCTTCTGTCACGGGCAGCACGGAGAGCATTCCGCTCACTGCAGACTTCTCTGACGATTGTCCGACTAACGTCTAATTTACCTTCAAGCTCCCTAACCCTACTTTGAAGAGAGTCCCATTCTGCACGCATTCTTGTTAGTTCTGAAGCGTTCGACTCCTTGATTTCGTTGAGTATATCCAGCTTGTCCTTGCCAACAAGTCCCACTGCCACAACAATCAGTCAGCCAAATAAGCGTCTAAAGCCATCCTTCAAGGCAACTTACAGTCGGTCTTCGCATCTAAGAGCTCGCGCTCGGTTGTTTCGGCGTGTGTCTCGGTCTCGGTAAGCTTAACACGTAAGCTTGCGTACTCTTCGTGCAGTTTTCGATAAGACTCGCTATAAAAATGATTAACCCCTGAAAATGCCCAAGAATATGTTAATCAGCGCTCACTTCTCAATGTCGCTTTCAGTGGCCTCAGTGTTGCCCTTCATCTTTGCGAGTTCTTCATTTTCGGAGTGACTACGCTAAATTAGCCTGGATATTCTCAAGTATTTGAATGGCACGATTGACTCACAGTTGGCCCTCTTGTCTTCCAGCCTCATCGAGATCACGTTGGAAAGTTCCATGACCTCGAGGCGTTGCAGTTCCAGGACTTTCCAACCCTTCAAGTTCCCTTATACGTTCTCGTAGCTCAGCAATAGTAGCTTCGTCTCTGGCGTGTTCTTCCTCAGACCCCTGCAGTCTTTCGGTTAGGGCATGATTGTCGAACTCCAGCTGTTTCTTCAAGTTTTGGATTTCATGGTGGTCTTGTTCAATTTGCGTAATAAGTTGCTTGTACTTATGGAGCTCTTTACTGTGTTCGGACGAAACCCGTTGATTGGAATCGCTTTCTTTGAGCTGTTGTTTCAGATCCTTTACTTGAGTTTTCAACACCTGGTTTTCCTTTTCGAAATCCTGGCTGGCTTGGAGCTTTTGTCGATACTTTTCGGCTGCATTGGCTTTCCTGGACATCTGGTCTCTCTCGTTCTTGATCTCGTCATAATCATCCTGTAGTTTTTGGTACCTTTCATTTTTCTGGCGCATCGACTCCAGTGACATCCGCAAGGTATCGATTTCATCCTGCGCCGTAATTAGCCTCGCTTCTTGGGATGCTATGATATCCTCCTGCTGGCGACTTCGGTTTTCAAAACCGGTTGCATCGGGCCCCAAGTCCCCCTTTCCGGCTTTAAGAGTCGCCAGTCGGTCCTCCGTCGACGACAGTTTTGCCTCCAGAGTATCATTTGTGCCCTGTAATCGCGCCAGTCGATCGTGTAAACTTCCCAACCCCTTTTCCAGCTCCCTCTTTTCATGCGAGAGTTTATCATTCTCCGCTAAAAGCTTCCCGACGCGTTCCTCAAATTGCAACTCTGGGTCCATAGCGATATCGCGTCTGGCTCTATATTCATCCTGCTCGAAATTTATCTGCTCAAGACGGTCTTCCGAGGGGCTCTGCGCTTCTTGGATAATGTCCTTCAATCCCTCCTGCGTCTGCGTAGAAAGTTCCTGCATCGTGGTAATGTACGTTTCGGCATGGGGGGAGCTGATAGCCGCCATTAGAAACAATTTCAAAAGCCGGTTGGTATCTTTGACGGAGGAGCTTTCGGCGATCGCTTTGAGATCGGGCACGGTGGAAAGGCCCGTGGGAAGTTCCCCATCGTTCTGGTTTCGGATGTAAGTGAGCAACAGCTTGTGCATGTGCTTGAGATTCTGCCATTTGGGAACCCAGTGATCCGCGGGGGCGTTCTCGGGAAGATTTCCGAGGAAGTACTGGGGGTCAATGTCTTGCAGGATCTCCCAGAGGATTGAGCCATCGCTCAGGTCCTCGGTGGAGCGGATCACAGTCCCCAAGGAGAAGCTGTTGATCCATTCGAGGAGCGTGGTGGTTTCGAGATCGGAAAGCATGACTTTAGGAAGCCCATCGAAGCGGTCCGAAGGGAGTTTTAGAGTGTCGTGGACATTGCGGCAGCAAGAACAATGGCAGAGATATCTTTGCGCATGAAGCACGGCGAAGGACTCAAGGAGCGGGAGTTTCAGCGAAATAACTGTATGCCTGTTGCGGTAAGGTGTCGGCGTGCTAGTCTGCTGACATGATCAAAAGGGGCTCGAAGTGGGACCTTGTCTGGCAGCCGCATCGTTCACGTGAAGCATCCGTTGAAGGAACTGTTGGGAATCTCTCTTCAACTTCAATCAACCGCCATCTTTTCTATTTTGAGGGTTATGGGTGTCTCGCTTGACTGTTTGGAGACGGATATATCATCGGTTGTCCCACCAAACGTCGCGATGACTTGAAACCTTCAAACATTGTGTCACATGCCTGTTGACTTTACCCGGATCTCTTATGAGGCCGCTGATACTAGTTACATACATACGCGGCTACAATCCTTTTCATGAAATGAAGATACCAGGATATGAGACGAGAAGATTATCCGCGCTTCCTTCTTCCCCAAGCGCCTACCAACGTTCCACAAGTCGGGATCGTTTGCCCAGCCAAGCCAGCCATTCTCCCGGCGGACATGTTCAAACATGGGTCGCAAGCTTCACAGCATATTTCAAATCAATGCCTTCGGTACAGGAGGGAGCGCCAAGTTCGCTAACATGACTGCATGTAACGTATCGCGAAGAAGATAGGTTTGTGTCTGATATCTCGCAGCAAACCTGTCCTATGCTGCCACGACTTATGAGAAATACCAGGGTTGGATTCAACCGAGCTCTGCAGCAAAATCTGGCAATATGGTACCGGATACTAATGCTGTGCACACAATATCTTATCAAAAAAGTCTCTAAAGGATAAACACGGTGACCTGGCAATTCCATGCGCGGTAACGACTGGCGGTACGGTACCATGAACTTGAGAAAGCCATTTTTCAACATAAGCAAGGATATATATGGAAATTTTGGATCTCAAGCCGATGCTCAAGTTCCACAATGCTCCTTGAACATAATTCCAATCATTCTGTCCTACACTCAGTTGTTGCACAAAAAGCCAATATCGACACAAATATTGAGATGCAACACAATTCCACTTACGCTTCTTGGACTCTTATGTCACTCCACTACCTCAAAAAAAATGCATGATGGCCAATATTCCCAAGAACAAAACAAACAAAGCGGGGCTTTTTGATCACCTCTGGTACGCAATGCCAATAAAACAGTGTAAAAGAAATATTCGATATCGATTCCTCTCTTGATGTAAGAGTCCCAGGGCGTGTTTCGTATATCATTCTGGTTTACGGCCATAGACGGTGTAACTGTGAAGCAAGTAATTAGGATGTCCAACTCTTGCAGAAACGTCACAGGGATTATACTCACAAATCAAACATGCCATGAATCTTGCGGTTACGCATGTCGGCTCTCGCTTTGGCAGCAAGAATTTTCACTTCTGCCTCCGACCAGCCCCCGAATCTAGTTAAGATTGCCATAGCGCCAGCTTCGAATCCGCCAGCCTCATACTGGAGTATGGTCCACGTGCCAATTTTTTTCTAGTACGTATCAGTAGCGTGCACAGCCTTGAGTCCCACCGGGGCGAGCGAATATGGAATAGCAAAGGAACATATAAAAGAAAGAAAGAGCACATACGTAGTGTTTATCTTTTGGCCAACTTCCAATTGGTACCAAGTACTTTCGAACGTGGATGTCTTCGAAACCGGCTTCACGGAGCCACTGCTCAAGATTTGGCCCGGCATTCGCTACGTACCCAGTTTTATGAAAAGTCGAAACGACTTCAGAGTAGTATTGCTCCAAGGCGCTGCCTTTTAAAGATCCATCCTCGGAGTACGGCGTAGGGTTCCAATCCTGGAATTCGACCCATCCTCCAGGGGCGGTGTGTCTGAGAACCAAGTTATTAGCGCTTGTTTAGATAGAAGACTCATGCAAATGAGTGAAGTGCACTGGGGACGGAACGCACTTGTATGACTGCTTCATCAACTTGACATAGTCCTTGATAGATCCGGCCAAAAACCGTGCATGGATAAAATCGAAATGATCGGGTTGGTAGATCCATTCGTCTTCGAAGTCTTCAACGACAAAACGGACATTTGGGGGAACACTAGTATATGTCTCAGCGGTGCTGGCTCTAGGCCGAAACTGAAGAAGGGAATTTACAGGCTAGGTTGGGTAGGACTCAAATCGTTTCCAGTCACCTATAGAAAGACTCAGTTTACCGGTTTCCCGGCGGACGCTTTGGTGGCATGGATTGAAATCTGCATACCTCTGCAGACGGATACTGATCGCCTGCAACACGGCAAAGTCAGCTCCCTTGGAAAGCGCCAGTCAACTTGTTGTACGTTTCACATACCAAAGTCGATGGCCCAGATCCCCGTCCCAGTGCCGAGGTCAAGCACCTTCTGCACGCTTGACGATATCGGGGCCAGGAACAGTTTGTCACTCATGACCGTCAACGTCAAGTGATGGATCATGTCCAGTCGGTCAGACTCTTCTTCGTCATTTGGAAGCAGATAATCTTTCCACCGCCCACATCAGTATCAAAGGGATCAAATTCCTCTTTTTTCCAATTGGACAAAAGAGACCTACTCCCGTCGCGGTAGCCGTGATACCGTCTTCCATTTTCCTGTCTGAAGTTCAGAACAGAAGATGTGAGAGAGGCGGTGTAGTTGGATAGCTCAGATCCGTAAATAGAGTCATTCTCGGTGGCCTGTCAAAGGGAAGCAGCCGCTCGTTAGGGTACTGTCAAAGCTATGGAGATAGGAACCCAGCTGATGGCATCTCATTACCTGCGAATCAACCTCCAGATTATCAGTCTCGTCAGCGCCAGCCTGGGCAACGTTCTCAGCCGGATCAGTCATTTCTTAGCACGTAATTCGGGGTATAAGAGTGACAGTAGTAGCCAAGAGTAATCACTTGGTGCCGCCTGGAGACTGAAAAGGACGGATGAAGAAGAGATGGACTCGTCCAGGAAAAAAAAGGCCGCGGAGCCATTGTTCTGGACACAAGCGCATACTTATGCCCCAGACCAACCCAACGCGGACAATGAACAATGATCGTTTAGCTAGTTAACTACCGGCCCGCTACCCCTCATGACAAATAAACCCGTCACTCCAATCAATGGCAGGAATATCCGATGCCACAGCTTGCTGGCGAAGAAATACAGTTCAAACGGTCTGCGCGGAGGCAGCCAACAGTCTTCCGAGAAACACTCACTGTAGCTGGGTGGATGTCATACGCTTTTTTTCACATGTAGTTTGGTGGATACAGATGTAACAATGGCAGCGCCCGGGGTGCGTTTCGCGCATGTCGTCTGGCCCTTGTCTCCAACCACTGCCAATCAGGCCAACGCCGAGAGCATCGCGGGAGGCTGCAGATTCGGGCTTTTTTCTCTGCACTGTTGTGTCTTTAGGATGGGGCCTTTTCAATGAGTGTCTCCCGCAGCTGCAGGCCTTTCTTGAGTGACATCCAACATCTAGGACCTGTTGTGATGTTGGCTGCTGTTCGCTTGTCCAGTGTCTTTGTCCATTATATTGCATGTGTCTGTGTCTAAGGCTGATCAAACTCCCAGAAAGACTTGACATCATGATCCCTGCTCGCCGGCATTACTGTGTCCTCGGATTCGGAATATGCGAACAAACAAACGCCCAAGACAGACTTCTCGCTTCTTTATCTACCACCCATCAAAGGAATAGACCTGCTCGCACATTGGCCTACTTAGGGTAGGCAGATATCACAATTCTGGTACTTGTCATGAAACAGTTACCTTTGGGACTAAAGCTATGTATAACCCGGATGCAACGGAGATGGAGTCTTATGATGTGAAGATAAGTCCTTCCGGGAGGATTACCCTCCGGAGGCAAATTGAGTACGCATTCACTACATTCGCATGCCTCTTTCCGCGGCTTAGCTTGCAGGCCGAGAGACTAGCATGGCAAACACTCTCTCCAAGACAGTATCCACTCAATACGGGCCGACTGGCCTCGTCAATCCAACCTTTCCAACCGGGAGCTTGAGCTACACAGTCCGGCCCACCAGTCAAGAGTCTTCTCCCGTTTTCCTGCCTGTTTTTAATAAACGCCAGGCAAGATTCTCCATTTCACAATCTTCTTGTACTTGTCCCAATCGTCGCCGTACTTCTCCGTGCACGCCGCGTCGTCTCTCCGCTCGCGGTGGATAAGCAAGGTAGCGAACCACACAGCGTAGAAGTACGTGTAGACCATGCCCCACCCGCGCGCGGCGCCCTGGACCACCGCTCGCCCGTCGAGCATCTTAGCGGCACCCACATCCGCAACGTGGCTGCCGGCGGGAAGGATAAGGTAGCCCGCAACAGCAGTTGGAAGGCTAAAGGGCAACGATTGCATCCAGTCTCCAAAGTAATTGACATGGCGCGCCATCCCCCACCATCCGGCCGTGAGCAGCCTTGTACCCCTTTTGGTTTGAATGTACGACATCCCCGCGACGCTAGGGTGCTCGGGGTTGGCGCGAAAGGTGGCTCTCTGGCCGTTTGAAGATCGGAATATGTACAGGCCGACGGCGAACACGGTGCTCACAGCAGCGAGGCCGGTCCATCCCAGGTGCACTGGGTATACGGAAAGATAGCGGCACTGCGTCGAGTACAGGAACGGCACCCAAACGATGTCGCCGAAGCCGAGCATGAATCCGAGCCCGTCTATGGTGATGTCCATCATGCCGAGAAGCCCTGCCTCCGCATACTGGCCCTCAAGAACGTAGTAGCCCTGGACCGCGGTTATAAATAAGATGCTGTCGGATAGATATCCGTATGTTCGGTACTGCTTGGCGACGAATGCCAAGTTGAGCAGCATCCAGCCTGTCAGACCAGGTCGCATCTCTAACCAGGCCTTGAGATCCACCTCGCCGATGACGGGCAGCGTGATTCTGGGATTCAACTCTCGTCCGATGTAGAAGTCATAGATGACACTTCCAGTATTGCCTCCCCTAGCCAACTCTCGCAGATCACTGCTGCCGGGCTTCACACCAAAGCTGCCGATGTAGACGTATACGCAAATAGCATAGGCGAGGATGATATTGGTCGTCAGGATTTGTAGATAGTTATCAGTAATGAACGTCCAGAGCGCAAAGTTTGCACCGTAGAGATAAGTACCGATCGCGCACGCGGCTAAATGAACGACAGAAGACTGGAAGGCTACAGACGCAATGTCAGCTTTGGTGAATTAAGTCCTTCGTTCCTTTGGATTGCCTTACCATTGAAGCGGTACTTCAGCGGACGACCAGACTCGCGCAGCTTTGTACCGTAGACCTCCTGAGCTGGCAGTACTCGGTAGAGGATCAGGCTCAGCAAGTAGTAAGCCATTGTCCATCCAGTGACCTCCCAACTGACGAAACCCGAGATGCCATCTTGCGGCCACGGAATTTGGGCTTTCAGCTTGTCCCAGGTGAGGGTGCGAGGATCCAGCAAAGCTGGCGCTGGACAGCCGGACAGATCATTACACGTCAAATAGAAGAATCCCATAAGCACGGGGAGGCCAAAGACAATAGCTGTGGCTCCGGGACTGGGTACATCGTGAGCAAGAATGCATTATCGGCAACGTTTTGAAACCGCCCTATGGACGAATTGAGAGGGTACTTACGGGCCCCCAAATTCATACTTGGGCTTTCGAGTTGCCATGATCAAGGAGGAGTGCGGCGCGCCTCGGTGAAGGAGAAGAGCGAAAAAGCCGGTTCTCTCAGGAGCGGCGCGTCTCCTCAGTTCTCCTGGAGAATTCGAACATTTTGCGTGTTGGTAACTACAGAATTGCTGCCCCTTGTCGTTTTAGCGTCTCGGGGGTTCAATTAGCCTTTGCCGGGCCCTCTGGACGTCAAGAATCAATCCTTTGGAGAATTTACCAAAAGCACCAAACTGCTTAACCCCAGAGTTTGTATCGATCTGCCAGCTCAAACACATCCATACTCTAGAAGAGTGTGTAAGGTGTGCTTTATTCGAACAAATTATCCTTCTGCAGCATGGTTCATTCTAGCCACGATTCTCCGCTCCTTGGTTGGCATATTAGCGATGGGCGACCTCTCTCATGTTCTATGAACAGGTTTTCCGCTCTGGCACAATGACACTGGTGCAGCTCTGGACGGCCAGCTTATCTTCTTTTCTCGCTTCCCGGAATACTAAGCTGAGATGCAAGTATCGTTGGAAGCAGGCAGCTTCGATCATGGTTACGAGGCTTCGTACATACAACAACAGGCCCTGAACTATCATTAGCTACCCGGTCAAGGAGACAGAACTGCAAAGTACGGAGTAAGCCGTGCAGAGAATTCAAAATGGCTCTGCCTCGTATCCGCTCATGAATGCTACAGCCTACAGGCGTGACATGGCTCAATGTCAACATTTGCTTTTCAGCTCAACAGCCTTATACCCTGATCTTTTGATGATATTCAAGCCTGCATTTGAATATTTCGAGTCCTATAAGCATGGTCTTTGGGGTGTTTGCGATACTATGCATTGTTCGAAGCCGCCAAAGGGTGATGCCGAAGAGCTGGCCATGGAATTTAGCCTGAACTGCACATTTGGAAAGATGGTGCAGGTGATGAGATAGAGTCACGCGTCAAGAATGCGGATTTCTATTGACGGGCTCTCAAAGCATGGAGAAAATGCAGCAGATGATTTTACGAATTCGCTGAAGACATCGTTCTGGACATTTCTCCCACCTCTACGGAGTACATCGAAAGGAGTTAGGGATGAGTTCAAAGACCGGAATCACATTTGTTATAAGTGAGTGGAATTGCAGTACAGTATTTCAATATCTTTCTCTCTCTCGTCTTCTTGAGGTTCTCCGTCAACTAAAACTTCCCTCCATTAATTCCACTGCCTCGTTGGTTCCCTCTTCTCCCAAAGATCCCATATTCCTGGACGGGTTTGTTCGCAAGTTGGCATTACTTGGGACACTTGGGACACGGAAAAACTCTATCGGTCTTCTGCCCTTGGGGAGCATCCTTCCATCCTTCGCAGGTTAATTTCCCGCATGCTCTTGAAAAGGTTGATTCAACAATGTGTTTCGGTTTCGCAGTGCACTTGGTGTATTTGGTGAGAATTTCGAAATTGGTACACATCTTGAGTTTGTTTAACGTGCTGCTATGTATAGAGTTAGACTTTCTGACATGAACCCTCAACAGCATAACTACCTGGTAGTCAAGCAGTTCGGGTGGGGACTCACCTGGGATTTGAAAATGGGATAACTTATATATATGTGGATGCGAATTCCGATGTGTGTTTGAGGTACTTTTTTGATGGCTAACAGAGAGATATCAGAGCGGTATTTATGCATTCTGGGACCCTAAGATGCCTCCAACGATATGGCTGTTGATGGATGATGAGACATCGAAATCCGCCCGATCTCTGTCAACCGAGCCACTTCATCAGGGCTTTGGTCCGTGAGCAGGCAGATAAGGCAGACCCTGGTTGACAGCATCTCACTCGGAAGCAAAGCATGCGGCCCAGTCAGATGAAAACGCGATTCTCGACTGCGTAGCTGGTTGCATGGGTGCGCCACCAAGACACACGATGAGGGTAGCCCGATTTAGGCTAAAATCGTGTCCTGGATATTGGTAAATGTCCGATTCCAACGCTGCAAATGCACGCGGTTGTGAGATTGCCCAGTAGCTGCGCCAGATTTTGCGAAAAAGCCTGCACAAGGCTTCCTCTGAGTCTTCTGTTGACCGAGCAGTACAAAGTGACATTGCACCAAAAAAACGACTTGTAGCCTAATCTCCCAAGGCAGATAGTGGCACTATACACAGTAAGCTCGCAAGGAGAATAATTGTGTAGTGACTGATCATTCATCCTAGCTGTCTGTATCATCCGATCTTGAGGGTCTTCTTGATGAATCTTCCATGCTTCCGTCCAAGAGCCAGGAGAGTGAGCGTTGTGGACTGGTAAAACACTGCGCAAGAGGAGTGTCCAGTCCGCCCCATTCGCTCACCACCCAAAAAGGCAATGAACTCGATCAACGGTGCCTTCAATAACAAGTTCAAATTCCGCCTCGAACTAAGGCTTCAGGAGTTCAATGTCTGTCTTAGAGAGCGTGTGTGAATCACTTTCTGGGCTAAGTTGTACCTTGAAGCCGATGGATCTTTTGCAATGAAGTTCGACATCGCGCCGGAGCGTGAAGCGTCCTGCGCGTCATTTCGCCAGAAAGGTACACGCCAGTAATACTGAGCTTTTCATGCTATGCGTTTTGTCTCTCTCGTTTGCCTACAATATCCCCTGACATAGTATACGACCAGCTTAAGGAATGGCGGGCGTCGAGCCTTTCCTCAGAAAGCGCTTTCCGAAATCGCCAGCACCATACGCCTACCACAAGGCAGACATGATCCCAGCTCTTTTGTCAACTACTCTGCGCCTTTGGAGAGTAGGAGCACATCTTACATATAGGCGGATCGCAAGGCTGATTTGAAAGCGGACATCACAGCACAAAGAAGATGCCATATCTCGAATCGAAGAATATGATATGAGGAAGAATGTAGCAGAGAGACTTTCGCCACACCAAGCATTCAACAATAGCTCTCTCCATACAAGAAGTGAACCTAATGACTAGATATGTCTATTGTGATGCTGACTGTGAAATGTTGGACTTTTGTCAACTTATCGGCTGAGATGAAGTGGGACATACCCAACCAGCACAACACAGACAGGGTGGAGAGAATGAGGAAGCATTGTGAATGAACAAAAGATCAGGAAATCTTAACTGGTCAATGTGAGAATTGTGAATCTAGCTTTGTAGGTTGGCCAAAGATACCCAGCTATACAATCATTGTCTCCCCATTCAAATCACGAAAGTAACTAGATCTTGGGTGATACAAGCCTAACAATGAAATATAGAACTGTAGGAAACAGGAGAAAAAAATCTATTGTGGGTCCTCTTTTAATGCGCATGTTGATAAGGTCCTTGCATTAGCAGGAGGAATACAGAGCACATCAAGCACAGCTGTGTGGTGTATAGTTTGGACAGAATTGTGCAACAGATGATGAATCACTATTAAATCGGAAAAGAGCTTTAAGAACATAAGCAACTATGATACTGCGTGTATAGAGCCAAAAAAAAGCAAGATTTAGCGCAGGCACTCGCACCCTGGGCGGAGAGTGAGCGGGTGTCTCGAAGCACCACTATGAGTATATCTTGAAAACATTCCTTCATATGCACCCCTGGTACTCCATAGAAGTCCGTGGCCAGGGATAATCAATCGGCATAAAAGCAAATTTCACTTTGGCGAACGACACCCCTTATTTTGCTGGTACCTAGTCCGACACTGGCGGGTTGTTTATAGTGACAACCTGGTCTTCTTCAATGACGGGAGGGTGTTCTGACCCTAAAGTGCTGACAGTATCCAAAGCATCTGGTGGTGCTTCGGCGGAGAATCCTCTGCAGGCAGTCACAGTGAGCATCATCATAATAGTTTATAGGCAGAATGGGTGACGGGAGAAAAGGCATTACTTTATCAAAGCTATGAAAGAAAACCAAGTTAGTAAACTCGAATCTTAACCCCGCAATGACATGGGCAACTTACTGTATTCATGAGTGATTTTGCCGCCCTATCAAGATGATCGAGAGGTTAGTTCTCGTTGACCCGTGCTCACTGGGGGAAACAAAAGTGACTGTTGCACACTGCTTCGCACGTACCTTGTCCTTGATAGATTGCTTTGCCTGTTCCACCACGGAGTCCGGGGTTCCCTCAGGGAAGGTGATGATGACAGATTTGTGTGGGGCACCGGAAGCCATGGCGATGGGAAGTAGAATACCAAAGATGAGAGTGAGAGACAATCTCATGCTTTTGAAACAATTTGTTCTGGAATATTTTCTGCGCTGAGCGCCTGAATGGTGTGGTAGATGTGTTGTCAAGTTAGAAAGCCAAATGAAAAGGATAGCTATTGGGAGATTTCGATAGATTCTAAAGTTGTGGCTGTTCAAAAATTTGTCTGGAGGTTGAAGGACAAAGGAGGGGAACTGTTTGATGCTTGCCAGGCTGCCCTCTTCCTCTTTATACTTGCTGATGACCCTTGTTGCAAGGGTTTCTTGGAGGGACAACTAGTCGACTAGGTTGACGAGATCCTTCCGTCATCATCTCGGCATGAGGAGGTGAACAACTTACGTGAAACGTCGCGCCGATCTTGGCCGACACTGTCATGTGACTGTCACTGCCACATTTATTAGTAAGCATATTGTTGGCGCGTGGCGCAGCTTCCCTCTTACGTAACCACCGGATCGGGGTTAGACTTTCAAAACCTCTTCTCACTTCGACTTCTCGCCTTCAACCTCCATCACCTCAACACGCAACCGCTTCTCGCCTGTCTTCAGCCCTCATCTCCCCTGCATTTGGTGCATTTTTCAACCTGTGTCGGTCAAATCTTTCTCTTTCTTCAGATCACTGTTTATTTTAATCGCCTTCCTTTCGAATTCCTCGCTACCTTCCAAACGCGCGGCCCGGCCATCATTACAGAGAGCCCTGCACGACTTTCCGGTTGGAATTTTTTACTGAGGCTATACGGCTCATAACTCCCCAGCTCACGCCAGCTGATCATACGTCGCTTGAAGGAAACACGTAGAACGGGGGAAGTCTTTGCTTTTTTGATATTGTGATAGATCGGGGATAGAAGGTGCTTTGGGATTGAATTCATGGGATATCGCATGGGTTCTGTTCTATGACCAGTCTCTGCGAATAATAGCTAGCGAAGGAAAAATTTTGCATATTCGTTTTTGGTGTTTCATCTTCTATTGCTCACTCGCATCAGAGGTTTATCTCCGCAAGGAGGGAGAGAGACAGAAGACAGTCAAACAAAGAAAACAAGATATCATTGACTTTTACTCCTGGCAACACAGGAAGCTACTTACTCCAATCTCATTCTGCAAGAGAATAATCAGAACTCACCCTCTCTCCCTTGCCTTTTTCATTTCTCTCTCTTGTCAACCCCTTCAGTTTAATATCTTGACGGTGCTCGTTTCCATCCGTCGCATCCCGCCTGGCTCTAAGCCGCTTCAGTATATCTACTGCCCGGTATGTCTGGACTCGCCTCAGACGAAGTCGCTGAGGATTACAAGAACTCCCTTGAGGACTTGACGACGAACGACAAGTTCCAAATCAGCAACTTGACCGTCATTGCTAAGGAGAATACCGAACATGCGATGGCCATATCGAGGGTTCTGGAAAACCACATACGGACAGTAGGTCAAAATCTTTCTTTTGTTGAATTCCTTCGATTGGTTCTTCCCTTACTCTCTTACTGAGCTATTCAACGGACAAGTGTTCGTTGAATGCCATTGCCTTGGTACTCTCGTTACTCCTCTCTCGGGTGTCTGTTGAATACCATTGGATTTGTAGATGGCTATCTAGCGGGACCATTGTCTAATTTGTTCTGTAGACCCCTCCGTCGCAAAAGTTGCCGGCTCTTTATGTAGTGGACTCAGTCGTCAAGAATGTAGGGACTCCCTACACACTATTTCTAGGACGCAATCTTTACCAGACCTTTATGAATGCATACACGCTGGTCGACTCCCAGACTCGAAAAAAGCTGGACGAAATGTTAAAGACGTGGAAAGAGCCTGTTCCAGGGTCACTGGACCCCAGACCTGTGTTCCCTGTTGAAATCACCCGCAGTATCGAGAATGCCCTGATAAAAGCAAGAACAGCAGCGCTTCAGCAACAGCAGGCGAGGCAGCAGCAAGAGATTCGCAGCAGGAATCGCGGTGTTGCAACTCCTCCCCCGGCATGGAAGCACACGCCTACTCCGTCTCAAGCTTCAGCTCCACACGCCTCGTCGGCCGGCCAGGCGCAGCATTTACAAACCAATGGCCAAACTCACGTAAGTTGCATCCCCGTTCGTTTTTGTCGACACCGTTTGTAACGTCTACTAGTCGGATCCGTATCAAGGGAGATACGCGCAAACGGCTCCCCCACAGTATCCTCCAGGCTCACAGCAGCAGTATTCATACAACAATTCATATTCAGATGTCGTCGATCTGGCTTCCTTACATCGCGACATCGACAATTTGATTCTCAGCGCTCGGACCGACTTTGCAAACAAGCCCCTTGATCCGTCTGTCCAGCAGCGACTGAAAGCGCTCTTAGATCTGCAAAGCATCCTTCAACAACAAAAGCTGCCACAGGATCAATTGAAACTCATTCGCGACCAGGTTTCAAAACTATCAGCTGCGGCTCCAGCGGCAACTCCGATCCCGCCTATATTGCCTATTGTCCCAATTCCTGCCATCCCAACACCACCGATTCCAACACTGGCGACTCACACTCCACAACCCAATATCCAAGCTCTATTTAACTCAAGTACCCTCGCAGGACTCATCAAAGCCACTGCGAATCCACAGAATCGAACACCACCACCACCCCAAGCCCAAGTTTTCCCCCAACCGGCTCCCGTCAGCACATCAAACACCCCATCGACCTCGACTCCCGCACTCAATGAGAACCCTTTGATTGCTTCTCTCCGCGCACGTGGTTTTCTTCCCCCGGTACTCGGTGCTTCTGTACCACAACCAGCTCCCAGTCTTCCTTTCCTCGTTCCAGCTCAAAATGGATATACTCCAAGTACAACGCCACAAGTACCTACCCCCGCCCACATTGGTATAAAGTTCAATGTACAGATGAGCTCGGCATCTATGAGAATGTAGGCATTTTCAGCATTCTTTCCTTTATATTGTTACTAACGCATCATATAGTCCCCGCTCAAATCTGATTTTCCGTCTCTACGAAGACAAACCGAATCGCTGCGGGACGTGTGGCCGTCGTTTTACGGCTGATGACGCAGGAAAAGAGAAGAAAGCCCGGCATTTAGATTGGCACTTCAAAACTAATCTACGCATGAACGAAGCATTTAAACGTGGTCAGAGCCGTAGTTGGTATGTGGACGAAAGGGTCAGTATTCTAGTAATCTCCATAAACCTACACAAGTCAGTGCTTAACGAAAATAGGACTGGATAAAATCCCGAGAATACGACGACGATGTCGACTTGACCGATACCGCATCTACCTCAGCTGGTAAAACGACGGGGCAGGATGGGTCAACGAAACAAACCCCACAACAGCGTTGGATTCATGCGCCAAACGACGCGGCACTGCGAAATACCCCATGCCCAATTTGCCAAGAACATTTTGAGTCGACTTGGTCGGAAGAGGCACAGGATTGGATATGGAGAGATGCGATTAAAGCGGGCAGTCGAGTATATCATGCGAGCTGTTATTCAGAACTCACGAAAGATGGAACGGCTGCAGCTCCTGCAGGTTCAGTAACACCTCTTGGGCGGATTGGGACACCCGATTCTGTCTTAGGGAAACGCAAGGCAGAGGTAAGAAGAGATCTGGCTTTACGTTTTTCGAAAATCCATACTGACGTTGTGTTAGGACTCTGATTCTACTGGATCTAATGTTAGGATAAAAACGGAACCAGTTATTTGATCAGTCTACGTACTTTAAAACTTCAAAACCCAAGGCGGGCCATGATTATATCTCTGTGGGCTCTAATACTAGGGTCTCATCTGCCCGGTAAAAGAAGGTCATCACTTTCACCATCGTGTACCCAGAGAGCGAACCGTACGCATTCGTGTTGCATCCAAGACGCGAGATATCTTTGGTTGAACTATGTACTATTTATCCGAGTGCTTTTAGACATTTAACTAGCATGCAATAAATGCTCAATTCTCAATTCTTTTCTTTCTTCTTCCATGGCTATATCCTAGGTTCAGCGAAATCAACTATCCCTCGGCTTTAGGGATGGAGTTAAGCTCCGATGTTGTAAACTAGCACGTTGCTCAGCCCCTCATCTCCTAATTGATGCTACTTACATGACAGTTCAATACTCAAGTCAGATAGATTGGATTGCCTTCTTAAAAAGAAAAAGGGATCTATTGTCCTGATTTCAAGCACGTTTGAGCTCCATTTCTGCAACACTTGTTCCCATTTGGCATGGCAGAACCATACAACCTTCGATGGGGGATGATGGGTAACTAGGGCGCGTTTACGTTCACGCCTTCTTGTCAAGTCTTTTTTTTTTTTCTGAAAAAAATGATTTGAAGCTGACAGTCTCTATAGCGACCGGTGGCATCGTCAAACGTATGAATCAACTATCCCTTATTTTCAAGGACACCCTCGAGAAATAGGAACCTGACTTGCAAACCGTTCTCCTAGAATTCACCCACGACCTCTTGATTGACCCTTGCCTCCGCGATGCAGGAGACATCTCCCACACCGTCACCGCCGTGGCGTCATCCACCTCCAAAGCGCGCGCCGAGCAATTCATCGCCGATGTGGGCATCCCGGCTCCCTGCGCGGCATACGGATGCTACGAGGAGTTGGTGAAGGATCCAAATGTTGATGTTGTCTATGTTGCGACGCCGCACTCGCATCATTTTCAGAATACTATGCTTGCGCTGGAGCATGGGAAGAATGTGCTGTGTGAGAAGGCGTTTACAGTGAATGCCGCGCAGGCGAAGATTCTGGTGGAAACGGCGAGGAAGAAAGGGTTGTTTCTGATGGAGGCGGTGTGGACGAGGTTTTTCCCGCTGTGTGTGGAGATTAGAGAGTTGGTTAGGAAGGGAGAGATCGGGGAGGTGTTGAGGGTTACGGCGGATACGAGTTTCGGAAGTGATCTGGAGAAGGATTGGAGTGTGGACCATAGGTTGCTTAATATGGATCTTGCAGGTGGTGTGCTGCTCGACTGTGAGTACAAAACAGCTCTACCCTTTTGCGCACAATTGTTTGGTTCTTGGGAAACTAACTTATATTTGCAGTGGGCATCTACTCGTTAACCTGGGCCTTCCAAATCCTTTACCACACGCTCCCTGCATCGGAGCGTGCTCCTCCATCCGCAATCTCTTCTCAAATGACCAAATACGCGGCCACAGGCGCAGACGAATCCGCGTATGTTCTTCTCGCGTTCCCGCGCTCCACGCCGACTGGGAAACACCAAACCCATGCCGTCGCCATGACGAGCATCCGCGTGTCTACTGACCCAGATGAGCAAGGCACTGCAGGGCCGTCGATACGTATTCAAGGCACGGAGGGCGAGATACAGGTCTTTGCGCACCCAGTCCATATCAGGAAGTACAAACTCATACCACGCAAAGTCGCAGGCCAGCCCACCAAGGATGTGAAGCAAGTTGATACCGTGTTCCCTGGAGGTGGCACGGGAATGTACTGGGAAGCTGATGAAGTGGCGAGATGTTTGAGAGATGGGAAGCTAGAGAGCGATACCATGCCTCTATCAGAGAGCTTGGTGATTATGGAAGTGATGGATGAAGTGCGAAGACAGGGCGATTTGGTGTATCCGGAGAAAATCGAGTCAACACGGTACCCGCTGCAACTCTAGGGGAACCGATGGAGCATTTTGTTGAATATAGTGATGACTTAGACGTGTTGACTACAACCAGTCCAGTTTATAGGCAGGTTTCAGCAAATCCTGAACAATAATAATCGGCAACAAGACAGAGAGATCATCCAACTGGCACTAGCATTTCGTTAATTCCTCGTAATACAAAACACATGTGCAAGCATGCTCAATCGTCCTTATATATAGCATATCACAAAAGACTCAAGGCACCAGCTTTCGCCGAAGCCTTTGGCGGCTTTTTTCTCCGGTTCGGGGCAACACACTCATGAGCTTTCTCATCCCAAACAATGCGAGTCGGGCCGCGCGTTGGGCCATGTCTGTCAGGCGGGACGCTTTGAGCAACTCCCGTGGACCAGTCATAATTGTCAAGGCCCATTGCTAGGAAATGTGATTTTAGTTCAGATCCATACTTAAAGGAAGAATATGCGAATGCTAGGAGATCTCTGGAGGCTTTGCCATTCTGAAAAATGAAAACAACTGACCGAGAAGAAAGAGAGCAAAGTTATCTAGCATTTATTGTTAGCGCGATTGAGTATTCTTGAGATCAACGCGCAGCAATTCGGCTTACCGGCATTTTCATAAGCAGCGTCTGGATCATCTTCGGCAGTATCAACGGCAGCAAACCATCCATACGCAGGTTCTCCAATACTATCCAGCACGTCATCTGATATTCTCAAGTTAGACAAATCCCAAGGGAGGATCTCCTGTAGGCCCTACACACCTGTGCGATCGTCACCAAATATCACCTTCGAGTGCGAGATCTCGTGCATCCATGTAAATCCAAGGTTGTTGTTAGCTAGCTCACCAATTAACATGCCGCTTAGTCTTTTTTGCCGTAGGATTACAATGTCAGAAAGTTCGGGCTGTGTAAGTGCCTGCTGCAAAGTTCGCGGACAGAAGACAATCAGGTCATAAGTGCCAAAGCCAACTGTATTCTCTTGCGTTACCTGCCAGGCGTCGGTTTCTGGGTCACGGCATGGATACATATCGTCCCAGCTTTCATCGGTCACTATGCGTTGTCCGCCTTGAAGTGCCGGCCGACTGTCCCAAGCCTGGACGCGGGTGGGATCAACTGAACTTCAATGAGTCAATTTGCAGAGTGCATTCGTAGTGGCTATAACCTAGGAATTCTATCAAACTCACGAATAACACCTTGAGGTGGTCTTTGTGAAAGGTAAGCTTCTGAACATCTGACACCGATGATTCTATTGTCTCTGGGGTCGAATACAGGTAATAAGGTCTGGATCTTATCTAGTCAGTGTTAATACCAGAATAGACAGACTGTTCAGGAGCGGTAACTGACTATAAATTCTCTGCACTCTTCGAATCCCGGCTGCATGCTGTTGCTGCTGATCTTTGCCAAAGTACACCTCTCCATACAAGGCTTCAAACACCATCAAGGTTGATAGGGTAGAGCCTTGGACAGTGTCATCGGGGCCTGGGTCGTTTTGAAGCAGATGAAGTAGCTTTTCTGTTCGGGTTTTTGCAATGACAGCCTATCCAAACCGCCTGTAAGAGCAAAAGGCACAGTCGGGTCAAGAGACAGGACTCACAGCTACGTATATACTTCTCCATGCCGTACCCAGAATGCCGCGCTCTACCCGAGAGCAGTCACTGTATCCACATTTCATTCCAGCAATCATGGGAAATTGCGTAGAGAAAACTATCACCAAAAGCGCCCTGAGAGCCCCTAAAAGGCTCGGTTTTGGAAACCCCATGCCGCTGGATGCAAAGATGCCGATGCCTACTCAACGAGGACACTGCACTGAGCAAAACCAATCCAGGGAGTCCGTCTTATAATCTCTGCCATGAATGAAAAGCCCGACATTTTTCAAAGGTAGCGTGGTTTTCTTTTGATCCCGGGGTATAATTGGCATTGTGTCACTGCCTCGCACTTCATCATGTTGTGCAAGCAGCATTGGATAAAGGAATCTGAATCGAAGCCGTGTCATCTGCGACGGTTTGATGAGGAGACGGCAGCCAGAGGCCGTATGGGCAACATTATATCCACGGGCTTGTCCCGAATCCATCTGTGCTTGGGCCAGAGTGCCTCCGGATGCAGAAACACAAAGTTACATCGTGTCTGGGGCATATCTAGTATATTAAATCTGCTAAGCTGCATGTTCTAGACCGTAGCTGTCCAGCCAAATATAGCTGTAAATTTTATGGGGTAGTTAAGTAGGACGGAGCATTGCTGATATTGGTTTGTGCACTTTTGTCATGTTGAAATAGAGTCTCGTGGTTCTTTACGGCAGCCTATAATGTATCTGACCACCCAACGACCCCACCCACCCAACGACCCCATGATCAAATTTGAATACCCTCTGTCAATCTATGATTTCTCAACAACAAAAGAAGATATTCATTATATTTATTAGTAGCTAGCAGAATAAATGAAATATTACATATAAATCTCTATAGATTATCCAAAACTCTTCACATTGGCATAATAACACAGCCAGAATGAGATTGAGTTGTAAAAAGCTTTTTTGAACTTGAAGTAACAGGAAAATTTAGAATTAAAGCTTAAGAAGTTAAGATTTGACTGGAGGGGTTCTTCAAGATCTGTTTCATAGAATCAGAATCTATAACTAAAGAATTCTGGGTGCTTGATTCTGCAGAATTCCTGTCTGTCTTTCTATTTGAATAATCTTTTTTGATATTCTTTTTTTTTTTGATATTCTGAATCTTATAAGCTCATTCTTTCTTTGCAGCTTGTTTGCAGATTTTATGAATCTCTTACTTTATTTTTTAAATCTCATATTGAGCAGCTTTAACAGCTTTATCAGTTTTTTTAAGATATTTAATCTCTATACAAGCTGTTTTGTGAACTTTCTTTCTTTCTTCAAGCTTAATAAGCTTCAATTTCTTTATGAGAACTCTCTGAAGCTTGTCATGTTTTTTTCTAACTATTTCTTGTTCTTTCTCATTCTTTAATTCTGCTGATTTAATCTTAACTGCAGTCACTTTTCTGAAAGAAAAGAACTGAACTTACCCAATCTTATCAGCTTTCACAAGTTGCATAGACTTTGAGTATTGTATTTTCTGATTTTGCATGATTTTTAAGAATTAATTTAAATCTTTATTTTGTATGTTTATGACATGATTATTGAGTATCAATATCTCAGTAGTCTGTATAAGAAGTTTTACATCAAATATAAATTTTTCAGATTTCTTATAAAAATATTGAATTATTTTGTGAACTTCTGTAGCATTATTAAGAGTTTTTGACTGTGTGCTTGTTGAGAGAGTCTTTGACTGTACTATAAAGATAATTCTTGCTGAATTTAATAAGTAAATGTCAGTTTTTTCAAATGCAGATAGTATATTTTCACAGATAAGAATATTCTTTCAAGCAGTATGAAAAATCTTCCAAAAGCATGATTTCTTCATTCTATTGAAGCCAAATTCTTTATAAAGAAAATCATTTGAATGCTTAGAATAAGCAGTAGATAATAAATCAAATATTCCAACATCTAGTGATTGTAATCAGTATATAAAATAAGATGGAAAGATTGCAAGAAGAATTTCATTCTGATTCATGTAATCAATAAATTTTATATTGATATGAGATGAATGCTCATTCATAATAAGAAGATGTTTTTCACATTTTGAACTCTTGAGTTCTTCTGTTTTTGCTCTTGTAAGAATCTCAAATTACTTGAGAAACTCAAATTCAAAATCATCATTACTTCAGTTATTTGTGAAAGCAGCAAAGAAAATCTGATTCTTTTCACTATTAAATTCTGTAAGCTAGCTATCTTGAAGATCTTCTGTATTTCTCTTGAAAATAAGAAAAGATAAAAGTGTTGTTTCATCTGCATAAATACATGCAAGTAGTGTAATGAATTTGTGGCTTTCATTCTGAATTACTTTTAATATTCAGCCAGATTTTAATATATTTATGATGATTATTCTCTTCAACATCTGTAAGATATCTAGTATGAATTCTTTTTCATCAAAATTATAGATATTCTCAGACAAAACATGATAGTAATTGATCTTTTCTCTAAGCTAGAAGAATAGTTAGCAAAACTGGCATTCAAAGATCTTCAAAACAAGCAAGAAGTAGAAATTTACCAGCTTATAAAAGTTAGAATAGTATATATTATTATCTGTGATCTTTCTTTACTGATTAATTACCTGTAGATATATACTTTTTATCTTATTCTTGTGCTATTTAATAAAATGAGAAATTCAGTACTCTTCAACTGATGAATTGAGCAGTTCTTCAACAAGATTTTGTAGAATTTGGAGGATCAGAAAAAAATTGTGAAGTGTAAAAGTATTGATATAATTAACTAGAA
>LJPH01001034.1:0-16380 GCA_001430925.1 Byssoonygena ceratinophila
TAAGAAGTCTTTCTCTGGAGTGAATCAAAAATTATTAAATTGAGCCAGTTCATTAAAAATATAATCTGTAGTGTCTGAATCCAGTATTGCTGAGTTCTGCAGAAAATATTTAATAATTGTGAATGAAGTTTTTGAAGCTGTAAATGTAGCATCTGCTTTACTTATAGTTTTATTGCTTGTTTGAGAAATATATGAAAGAAATTCTTGTTTAATTAATTTATCTAGAAATCTTTTCTTAATATTTCTCATAATAAATCAATTCTTCTTGCTTTTCTTTTCTATCTTTAACTTTTTCATCTCATTTGCAAGATTTTCATCTTTCTGCAGAGAAGTTCGGATGAGCTACTGAATTTAATTATTGATTTTCTATCTTGAAAAAATCTTCTTCAAAAAAATATACTAACAGTTATTTAAGAAATAATTCTTTATTTTGCATGCTCTGCATAACTTTTTATCTTTTCAGAAAAGCACTTTCTTTCTACTTTTATCAGAAATCTTTTTTTGATATTCTTTTTTCTGTAATTCTGCTGGAGTAAGAATATCACTCTGCATAACTTTTCATCTTTTCAGAAAAGTATTCTCTTTCTACTTTTATCAGAAGTTTTTTTTCAAGATTCTTTTTTTTATAATTCTGCTGAAGCAAGAGTATCTTCAGACTTTTCAGTATTCTCATTTCAGATTGTAAATACTTCTTGTGCAGGCAGCTGTTTAGTTTTTGCTAATGAAAGAAGTTTTATTATGAAGTATAGATCTGTGACTACAAAACAGTAGTTTAATATAATATTATTTATCTTTTTTCTTCTGCTGAGCATGTATGAGTTGGGTCAATTTCTCATTTTTTTAATTTAACTGAGTTTTGTACTTAGAGTTCTTTATTATTGGGAGAAGTTTGAAATTTTGATCATTTTGTAGATCTTCATTTGGGAGATTGTATGCTTGAATTTAATAATTCAGATGAATCAGAATCTTGATGATTTATTTGATAATTTCATCAGCTTGTTGAAATACTGGATGAGTTTCTGTGTAATAAGATTGATTATCATAATAATCTGTTGATCAAGATTAGCATATCATGTTACAATTGAATTGATTAGATTGCAGCAGTTATTCTTATAATATCTGAAAATAATCTGCTTAATTCATGTTTGAAGTTTTGTCATAATTACTATTTTTTTATTATAGAAGACATTCTGTGTTTCAAACTTCTTGTATTTTGAAATGTGTTTCTTCATTTCAACTTTTCAAATACTTTTCTTGTAGTTATACTTAATGTATTTTTGATTGAATTCTGAATTTTTTTTCTGAATAAATTCAAGATTTTCATAATTAATTTCTGCTGGAGTTCTGTCAACTGTTTTCATTAAATCTTGCTCTAAAGAATGAGTTCTAATATTTGACTGTACTGGAGTAAAATGCATCAGTATTGATGTTAAATCAGAAATTTCTGAAGTTTTTGATGCAGTTCATGCAGATTCTGGAGAAGTTAATTTTCTTGATATCTGCATACTGTTAAAGACATAATCTTTCATCTGCAGAGATATTATTATAGTCTTGAATTCCCAATTCCAACTCTTGTAGTTCTCTGTAGTATTGAGAACTAGACTGGTATTGTTGTGATTTTTGATTGAAATCATATTTAATTGATTTGGGCTGAAAAGAAGTCTTTTGGAGCAATAAGTTGAGTAACTTAGTGAATTGAGATTTGAATTTAACAAAAGTAGTATAGAAATAAGCAGAATTTATAGATTTAATTGCTGAAAAGCTTATAGAAATTACTGAAACTCTTAATTGTTAAATTCTATTATATAGTGAGATTACTGCTTGTATTGTTCTGATCTTCTAAGTACAGGTTTGGGGGGTCTCATATAAACAGAAATTTTCTTCTTGGCAGAACATCAGGATTGGTTCAATTAGTTCTTCTGATCCCCAATGCCAACATCAGCAATTTCCTTCAATCTTTCTATCAGCTGATTTGGGCTGTAATTTCTAACACAAGGCACCTCTTCTGGTGAGTAAGATGCTGCTGTGACTAACTAGTAACTACTAGCTTTCAAGCTGCCTGCTTCGCGGGCGGTTAAATTGGATGATGACATAAGAATGTAGTGTGAGTATGGAACCAGTAATATAACAGTATTGTTTTTGAAAGTGGATACCAAAATACAAGAAAACCAACTTTTTTCAGCAAATACAGGTCTGGCTATCCACAGTGCTGAGGCTGTGCATCTGCCCTAAATCAGCCTTTCTCTGGTTTTGCGTTTTTATATTGTTTTTTTTTTTTATAATATTCAATACTGTAAGTCGTATAATCTGCAATGCATAGTAATAGTAAATAGTAAATGTCCTTCGCACCGTCCCTCCATGATCTGAATGATTCTTTGCATTCTCAATTTGAGGGGAAAGTGAATTGAAATGAGATGTTCCGTTTTTATTATTAGCAGCACGGAATGTGGCTGGAGAGCCGGGCTAGTGAGGCCACTAGTGTCTTGGCGGGTCTTGAACCTGTTGGGGCCAAGCAGGCTAACAGTAACAGTCAACCTCACCACCCTTGTTGCATTGAGTTGCGAGAGAGAGAAGAAGAGAGAGACACACACAGAGACAGACGAAGAGCGGATCAAACATCCACATTCAGATACTATTATTAGGGGTCCATTTCTCCCTTTTTCCATTTTCGTTATCGACTCTGCTCATTTATCGTCTGTTTACTATGGTAACGAGCATCTCCATCCAGTTTTGTCTTGCCCGTTGCTCTCTGCACCGTATGTAGGTGAGGGTTGTCATCCTGGAACAGCCCCCAGATCGGTTGTCCCGGTCGAAGAATCATCATCAAAAGGGGAGAGCTCACAGTCAACCTACCAAGCTCATTCTCTACGCCTTCTTGCATGCTCTCGCTACTTTCTATTGTGGAAAACATAACCGGGCAGTGATACAGTCATGCCCGCCCTTACCGCCCAAGAGACCCAAACCCAACAACTCCGCCCACGCACCACCTCCCCTCCACCAGTCTTCAACCACACTCCTCGAAAGTCTCACGATCGATCGTCGCTGAGCAGTGCCTTTGTCTGGGCCAGTGAAGCTAATGGCGAAAACGGTCACGTTGATCCTTCTTCCGAGTTCTTCATGACCAACTTCAAGGCTGGCAGTTTCCAGTCCCTGCCTCACACGAACAAGTCGGTCGTGTCTTCACATGGCCTCGAGAGATCTCATTCACGCAATGGGAGCTTGCTTTCCGTGGGCGCGGGGTCCTTGAGGGATCGTGGGGAGGTACACAAAGACCATGGAAGGCATTCGACGGTGAATGGAATCGATACCCAGGTGGAGGACGGACCGTATAGCGCTAGTTGGCCCAACGGTGCATATACTATACCTCGCTCCGTCAGCCCCAAACATTTGGTTAATGGTGATCGGTGGTCGACCGATGGATTATCGACAGAACACACTCCGCCCACTAGCATAGTTCCCTCGCCTATAGCCGAAAATGTTGGACTTGACCCGTCTCAGCAGCCTACCCAGACAGTAGACCGACATTCCTCACCTCCGGCCGCACTCCAAACCGATTTCGACCACTCAGCATCGCCACCTAGCCCGCGGAGCCCGCGGCTCATCCATCGACATACTCTCCAAGTCCCAAGGGCGACGTCAGCAAGAAAAAGTGCCCGAGAGACATTTGCACCAAGTCCATCCGATGACAATCTTACCTCGAGCGACCGGTTCTCCTCCGTATCTGGCTTTCGGAGAGGATCCCTCAGCCTGGCGCGACGGACCCCAAGGTCTGTCCAGTCTGATCTTCTTCTCGATGACGGTATCCCGCAAGATGAAGAGGCTGCAAGATGGACAGAAGCGATCAAACACAAGAGAGCCAGCAAGCGGAAAAAGAGAGACGAAGAGGATGATGATCGCGTCATTGTTGGAACGAAAGTGGATCAGAACCATGTCAACTGGGTTACGGCGTATAACATGTTGACTGGCATCCGTTTCACGGTTTCTAGGACAAACGCAAAAATAGATCGCGAGCTCACCGATGCTGATTTTGAAGCTAAACACAAGTTTTCTTTTGATATGTATGTCTCCCCACTGTCTCTTACGAACGTTGATCTGCTGACTCGAATGCTAGAACCGGTAACGAATTGACGCCTTCTGCCAAATATGATTTCAAATTTAAAGATTATGCCCCCTGGGTATTTCGCCGTTTGCGAGCAAAATTCCAGCTCGATCCGGCTGATTACCTGATGTCGCTCACGAGTAAATATATACTGTCCGAATTGGGGTCACCGGGAAAGAGTGGAAGTTTTTTCTACTTTTCTCGCGATTACAAGTACATCATCAAGACCATCCACCACGCCGAACATAAGTTGCTCCGCAGAATACTCCGGGATTACTATCAACATATCGAGAACAACCCAAATACCCTGATTTCACAGTTTTACGGCCTACATCGCGTCAAAATGGCTTATGGCCGTAAAATCCACTTTGTTGTCATGAATAACCTGTTCCCACCACACAGAGATATCCATCAGATGTTTGACCTCAAAGGATCCACTGTTGGGAGAGATTTTCGAGAAGAAGACCTGGGGAGCAATCCAAGGGCGACTTTAAAAGACCTGAACTGGTTGCGAAGAAAGCGCCATCTTGAATTGGGGACGATGAAACGAGATATCTTTCTCGCTCAGCTACGGAGGGACGTTGCTCTTCTCCAGCGCTTGAAGATCATGGACTATTCATTACTCGTCGGTATCCATGATGTCGAGAAAGGTAATGAGGAAAATCTGCGGGATAAAACGTTACAAGTTTTTCAGCCTGGTGGAGAAACTCGAGAAGAACAGCAGCCCAATGTGCTTATGAGGACTCCTTCACGACTCGAAAGTGCACGAAAGGCCCGGGAATTGCGAGAAATGATTAAGCGGGAAAAGCCGGTTCCAATGGAGCAGACTACGGCGAAGATGCCTGACGAGATCCTCGATGAGCGGAAGAATCATGTTTTCTATTCGGATGAAGGTGGACTTCGGTCGACGCATGAGAATGGAGTTCCTGGTGATGAGATTTACTATCTCGGGGTCATTGATTGTTTGACACATGTAAGTTTCTTAGACCATTTGACGTTTGACGGACCACTGACTTTCACGATTTATAGTACGGTATGATCAAGAAGATGGAGCACTTTTGGAAAGGCCTTTCTCATAATAAAACTCAAATCTCACCTATACCGCCTGTCGCATATGGTGACCGTTTCATCAGTTTCATGACAATGATCACAAAATCAAAGGAAGAGGTTGAACGAGAATTACTGGACCAAGAGAATGCTCAGGATGAGTCAGCCATGGATAGCACTGCTGAGAAGGCGATGGAGAGAGCCGGAAAAGAGGCAATGAAGTCGTCAAAGTCTCTTGACAAGCAACCAGAGCCTCGAGACCGTGTCCTAACCACTGTTCGAGCGTCTGATGGCGAACTGTCAGGCTCGGCTACGCAGTCTACCCAGCTGCCCGTGGTTGAAGAGGCTGGAGAGGCAAGTAGCACTGGTGGTAGAAGTGGGAACAGCGGTGGTATTTCCAATGAGGAACTGCAAGACTCTGAGCAAGATAGTATGTTCCCCTCTGATCCGCGACGAAGAACATTCCGCACCGCCCTGAGGCCTGCTGGCCCGCCACCTGATCGGCCGCCACCTCCACCGAAGGTAGCTGCGTCTCCGCCGCGCAACAAAGGAAAGACTGTATTAAGAGATGGCTTATCATCACGAGATAAAGAGTTGCCCATGCTTCCTCCTGATTCATGCCGATCCCCGTCGCCGACTTCATTCATGGCTACACCGTTGCACGCCTCGAATGGCTATGTACACCCATAATAAAGATTTCAACTCTCTGCTCTGCTTCTCTTTCATACCCTTTGAAGACTTTAGAGTTATACATACCTGGATCGCGCTACATATCTTTTGTTTTTCCCCGCATGTGTCCCCATCTCGCTGTATGGCGCGCCTCCCATATGCATTGGTTGGCAGGGTTTTGTCTGTCTGGCATTTGCTCTGGTGTTACGCAGTCCTTCTTTTTTGGGGGACTGCACGGTTTGCTTTTTAGCCTTAGTGAAATCTCTCGAAAAAAAAAAGTGCGATTCCAAGCTTGTTAGCTCGGCCAGACTGGCCATCAGATTTCTGGATTTGCTGATTTATGCGGGATGCCGTCTCTCTTCTCGGTTTCCTGGCTTTGTGGCTTTTGCGTGATACCTACATCCACACCGTCTTTCCCTGTTCTCTAGCTCTGTCATGATGTATGGAATCTTTGGGCTGATCTGGTGGGCGGAGGGATTCCCGTTGTGCTTGTGTTGTGTTTGCGGAGAATATGCTGCTCTCTTTTTCTTTTTTTCCCTTTCTTTCTTTGTTTCTTTTTTGATTCTTGCCTTCTTCAGCACCACGCCGATTTGTAGGCAAAGGTCTTGGATAATATTCCCTTGGCCAACCAATGTGCCTCGCAGTGTGTTTGCTCGTTCTATCCTGGATTCAGCAGTGTTTTAAAAATTTGATATCACAAAAACACATTCTTTCCTCTTCTGGTCTTTCCTTTGAAACATTTTTTTCCCTCTTCACTCTCCTTCTTTTCTGGTCCTTTTTTTCTGGATTAATATGGTGTAGCGGAGTCGGAAAGTGACGATGACACTGAATTTATTCCGGCTTTAGATGAGATCTACTGCTGCCCATGGAGTATGTATGCACTGTGCAAAGATCATCCTTCTCTTTTTCCCTCTCTCTGCCTCTCTCCTTTGTTCTATGCCGTTGAAATCTCCAGGAAGTTTGTCTGTTTGCTAGTCCTCAGCGTTTGCTTGATTTCTTCCTTTTATCCCCCCTGTCTGTCGGATTTCACAGTTTCTCGTTTTCTCTTGGCTACTAAGCATGGAGGCCGCTTTTCTCAATTCCACTTCGAATCATGTATTTGTACATAATAAACATAGCTACATACATTATACACGGGTGCATAGACCTAAAAGACGGAAGTCTCGAATGATATCTTATTCTTTTGCTTCAGATGATTCTTTTGCAACAGATATTACGTAGTCTACCCAAGACAAGTATTTACCCAAGGGACTTTGATGTAAGTCGGAAGATTTCTTTCATCAAGAAGATGTTGAATAGAATATTTAGAATATACACAATGGAGCAATATGAAATGTCTTCCCCGTCCGAGTCCGCCAAAAGGGAACTGAGAGCAGAACCCAAAAGTCTCACAGCTCAAACGCCGGCGAGACAGCTGGTTCCACGCTCGCCCTTCAGCTCGCGCCCTCCTCAAATTATTGTACGATGTATGTACATCTCCTTACCTCCTCCCTCCCCCCCAAACTTGAAACATCCGAGGAGGAAAGAAGAAAAAAAGAAGAAGAAGAAAGGGCAGGACGAAGAAACCAAAAAAAAAGAGAAGAAAACTCTTTTTTTTTCTGTCTTGTTTAATGTATCGCGTCGAATACAGAGCTTAATTCGTCCCGTCTGCCTGCGAGAAAGTAGACAGCGGACGCGAATTTTCAAGGCATTGAAACTCGCCTTGCGCTCCACCCGGCGTCGCGAATAAAGATGATATATGTGGATGATTGGTTTGTGTTTAGTTTGTCTGTTTTTTTGGACGTTGCGGTCCAACAGTACTGAGGAAAGATGTATAGGATAGGGTATAAAGAGCTGCTGCTATCTCGCGCTGGATTCTAAAACAAGATTCGTTTCATCAGTAGTTTATATGGCACAGGAAAAACAAATACCGCTCGTCAATTTCCCATCTGATAGTTAATAGGTGCCCGCTCCAAAACCAACTCCCCGTGAACTTTGCTCTCATGTGAAGAACGCGTTTTGCGAACTTCGCAGAATGTTTGGTCGGTTGCCGTGTGTACTGCCTGTCATACCTGCTAATAAGCGATCCATTCCATCGAGGCCCAATTCTCCTCGCTGCAGCATCATCTGATCGAGTGCACCGGCGGCGGTGTGATCCTGCAGCTCCTCGTCCTTCTCCGCGTCTTTCGGTATTTGAAGTGGGGACGTCAAGATGAGCAGGCGGCGTTCGGCTGTGATGAGGATATCCGGTCGTGGATTTGTGGTAGAGATACTGGCCGCTGACGGAGGGTGGAATGGAATATAACTGATTCCGTTCTGCATCTCTCCAAGCAAATTGATGCCTTGGATGATGGCCGGTTTATACTGACTGGAAGATTCCAGAGCCACGTTAGACGGTTGGACGCTGCTTTTCCAGAGAGTTAGTAAACTGGGTATCTGCACGTTCTTGTCTCCGTGCCATATCAGAATTGCTTCATCGACGGGTTGGTCCCAGCCCTGGTTGGTTGGGATGACGGATATGCCACCTCTGTAGAATTGGTTGGAAGCAGCCGAGCGCTGAGGTGCTCCTTTGAACAGTGTTTCTTCGCGTATACGCCGTGTGGATGGGGTCATGGGCGCAAACTTGGTTTTGCTTTGGCCGACAGTGGAAGCGGAATGGGATGGCTGGGATCCGGATGAGACTTCCGGCGACGTGACACGGCCCTTCAATGCAAAGGAGAATAGCTGGCTGGAAGAAAATGTTGTCACGCTGGATGAATTCTGTCGATCGGGACCTGACACTTCAAGATCCCATAGCCCCCATTCACCGTCTGTTGTCAACACTATGATGGTTCTCCCCCCTAAAGCCCATTTTACATCAACGATATTCTTGCGAGCTGATGCGTTTGCGGATGACTGGTCGAATTCAGTGAAGAATGTCAAAAAGCATTTTGCGCGGGCCCGCTTTGATTGCCTGTCCGTAGTGGGCCTCCGTCTCTCCGATAGAGATTGTGTTGGTGGTTTTTGAGGGAAGAGTTCATAAAGGTCTATTCTCCCACTCTCGAAGCCCACGAGAAACTGGGCATGGCGGTAAGAAGGATATTGGCTTGGGTGAAACGAGATAGTTTTCGCAGGCGATGTAAGGTATAGCTGCTGAATTGGAACTATGTCGTCCGCCGAAAGCTTGTATGGGAGTGATGCTTGGATGGGTTGTTCTTCAATCGCAATCTGGTAAATCGACAGTTTCCCAGCAGCTTCCATAGAATGAATGGCTAAAAGCAGTTTCCAGTTCTCGGGTTGTTCTTTCTGTTGGCCCCGGCCCACACTTTGCGTTCCAGCATCGTTGTCGAGTTTTTCTTTTTCGCAGGTCAGGGTGATGGACGCAATGGCTGGAATGATCTGGACACTTTGTGCTGGGATCGTAAGCGTTTGGAAGTCCCAGAGATGTGAACTGTCGGCCGGAGGAGGAGCAAGTGGTAAAGTGATGAGCCTGACCGACGAATCGGCGCAAGTCGCAGTAAAAATCATCATTCTTGAGAGAACCGGTGGCACTGAATCAGCTGTTCGTAAGGCGTCGGGGAGGATGCTCGGAATGGCCAGCTTCGAGACCTTTGCTCCTAGGTGTATGTCGAACGTTTCGATGAATTTCAGATATGGGTACCTAGGATCAATCTCGTCTTCTTCATCCTCGTACTCGACAGTGGGAATGACCTCCTTTTGTTGTGCCGGAGCGTTATCTTCATCGTCCGAGTCTATTACCATGATAACATCGTCATTTCCGCCTCCGCTGCTGCTCGCTCTGGACTCCTCTTCTTCGGTGGTCCTGTCATTTGTCTTGATGCGTCTGCCTCCTCTCCACAGAATGCGTACTCCTGTCTCGTGTCCGTATATTATTATGGTCGAGTCGTTCGGAGCGCGTATTGGGTAGACTTTGGCATCATAGACGCGATGAGGGAACTGGTAGCTGTCCAAGGGAGTCAGACGAAGCCATCTAGCGGGGAGACCGACAGCTTCTTTACCTTAGCTGTAAGACACCATCCTTCGAATGGAGGAGAGGCTCGAGAGGATCAAGAGCTGGCACCTCCATGATGTGGAAGCTCGATCAGGGTGTTGGCGGTTGGAGATTGGTGTCGTTCACAGCATGACACACTATTTTGTGGTTAGTATAGTTGAATGAATGATTAAATCAGCAGAGAGAGCTGTAATCCACACACTGTATAGTGTCAATTGTGGTTGATTTTGTCAAGAGAAGAGATGAAGTCTGGAGAGAAGAAGTCTGCTTTGAGGGTTTTCCACACAAAGCTTCAACCAACGTGACTTGAGACGGCAAGCTCACTTACTGTCTGTTCAACACTACATGCTTCATAGCTGACTTGCGACTTTTAATTGCTAATTGCTAATGATGGACATGACTGTGACTCTGGCTACAGAAGCCAGGCATGATTCTTAACCTGATCACTCCTTCATAATGGCTGCTGTTCGCTCCCTCGGACTCCACGAAGCCTCAGCCATTCCTTACCTCGTCGCAGAGTCGATCATTCCACCGCACACAGCCGACGACCGGTTTATATGGAGAACCTGCCATCACGAAGATGAACGCAACACTCCCGTCGAAGAGGAGCTCTTCCTGACCGACCATTGCGTCGTTTGGTCTCGTGGAGGGGTCGTCGTGCGATCGTTCGGCTTTGAGGTCGAGAACGAGAAGGTTGTCCACGCGCTTTTCGCGTATTTTCCCGATGGTGAAAGGACAAATGAAACTACAAAAGGCTCCGGGAATGCCACTGGCAGCGCAACTACGGCTCGAGGTCCCATATCGTCGACAGGTGAAGCAGGCCCGGGTGGAAGACAAGGAAAGCAGGTTACAATTGAAGAGAAGCTTGCCCCCGACGGGATTGCTGGTCTCTCCATTGTAGAGGGCCGGCACAAGAGACCTGTTGCAAGAGCATTGGTTGTGGTATTGCAATCACAGATACACATCTTTTTCCTTTCCGGCGACACCCATGTCGTTCCTCTGCCGTTTGAAGTCGACTCGGTGTGGGCAACCCCGTGCGGGCTCCTCCTGCAACGAAAGGCCCCCGAAGAAGAACTGTTGCTAGTTCCGCCGGTGCCTCCTAATTCATTTGTTTCTTTACAGGGACCGCCGTCCAGGCACCGGACATCAGGATCGTTTACTGCGTCAGCCCGGAGTAGTGCCCGGTTCTCGCTGACCCTCTCTCCCTCACATCCCGCGAAATGGAACTTGAAACCGGAGCAGGAGATTTCGCACCCCAGGGCATTCTGTCTCTTAGATCCGCATTCAGAGATGGGCTTGGTAGCGGTTGCTCCAGGCGGACAAGACCCCCGCGCTCCGAAAAGCCTCGAATCCCTCAGCTCTTCAGAAGAGATCCTTTACGTGTCGTCTACGAATGAGTTTCCGGAACTTGCAGCCCCGGAACAAGGAATCGATCCGCTAACATTAGTAGTAACGCTAAATGAAACGGCCGGCCTCTACACTGTCTGGACAGCTCAGCAAAGGGACAAGCGCTCTGCCATCTGCCGCAGCCAGAAGAGAAGATCTTCCAATGTAGCAACTGCTAAACGGAGGAGTTCTTACTTTGACCTGGCCGCAACAGCCACCACTCCCGGAGGCCGTGGACCCAACGCACTAAGGGACAGCTTCGGAATGTTGAATCAAGGGCGAAGTGTCTCCCATACGCTGAACAGTCAAAGCCAAGAGACACGGCCAGAGGATGCAGAAGACCTAGCTTCCCAGCTTGGTCATGACTTTGGGGACATTGGCGTTTCATGGAAGGCCTCGAGAAGAGTCAGTTCTTTACTTGCACGAAGCGACTTGGGAGGAAACCATGATCGAAGCACGTTCTCGGATTTCGTAGCAGGAAACCAACCCAATGCTCCAGTCTCCCGCGCAAGAGACTCCTTCGCTGGGGGCTCCCGTGGAAGTATCGGCTACCGCCGCAGAAGCTCGTTGCCACCTGGGAATACATCCGTGTTCAGCGCTGCAAGTAGTTTCCTTGACGCTCCTGTTGATAAAATTCTCGAAGGCCTGAACAAAGGAGGTCATTTTGAAGGATTCGAAAGCATGGGCCTCGGCGAAAGTGTATCTGGCTTGCCAAAAGAGGTCATACTATCGAAAGTTGGAAGTTATTCGTCTGGATTTTCAACCGCGCGTGGAATTTCAGCAATCGAAAAAAGCCGGAAATTCGAAGTGTTTACCTTGTCATCATTCTTCGAGTCCTGTCCACACGAGCACGATTCGACTCCACTAGCCGTTTGCATCCTGAACAAGCACTCGAAGAATCTGGTGGTCCTCAATCTGCAAGTTCAAAGAGCCAGACGTTCTGTGATGGCCTCCAAAAAGTCAAAGACCAAAGATGGTGCAGGAAATCTTCTACATACTGTCAAACTGAAAGAAGTGCGACAAGGCTCCAATGTAATTGACTGCCGCAGAATCGTTGATGGCGGTATATCGCGAATGCTAGTACTATCAACTACCCGGGATGGTCGCGGTGAGCTGACTTTGCAAGCCCCTTGGAGCACGCTTGTGAAAATCGATCTCCCGTCCAGCGTGGGATTACATGATCCTTATGGTGTCTCTTTTGCACGCTCTTCCCACCAGCCCCGGGAGGCAGGCTTAAGGAGAGTACTCGATACTAGCAATTTGAACATATGTGCTCTGGATCACCCCGGTAATCAAGGAAGGATAGATATACTCGACGGTCAAAATAGGAAGCATAGATTGCAGATCCAGCTAGAACCTCGGAACCCTCTCGTCAAGCGAGCACTCTCCGTCTGCAGGTTTGCATTGCGGCATTCCGAAAAAGCGGGAGATGGGACTCTGGTTGCTTGGTGGGAGGTTTTGAAATGGTTACGGGCGAGAAATGAAAGCGAAAGTGACCTAGAATGGACTGCTTTTGTTGTTACACTTTTCTCCATGGCGGTTTACTTTATTGAGGCCAACTTCGCGATGCCCGTCACCAAGCCTAAGCGGAAAAGGGGCGCATTGTTGCGTTCGAGTAGCGGAAGTTATGTTGATCTCGAGAGTTGGGACACAATGCTTGAACGGCAAGCCGGTTCATCTAGTACCGGACCTTCTTGGATGATGGCGCCGGCTTGGGGCTGGATTCGAGAGGAACAAGGGCGAAGTGAAGATCCACCTCGATCAGAACACCAATCCAGTCTCCCTTCGACAAGCCAGGCATTTTCACGAAAGAATGGTTATATTCTGCGTTGTGCCTCGCTCGCGCACGAATTTACATGCTCACCTCAAGGAGAAGCCGCCTCGGGCGCCGAAGGCTATCTACCCACTGCAATCTCGAAAGATCCCGAAACACGAAGGACAGCGCTCGGCGCTATACTGGTTGCTCTTCATCTGTTTCGCGAGGAGCTGAAGCTATCTACTGCTGATGCTGATATGTCCAACTGCGATTCGGGGCTGATGGCGCCTGTGCTAGCTCAAATTGGAGGATGGCTAGGGTGGGATTCCTGGTCGTGGAGGGAAGATGCATACTATGGGATCGAAAGTGCAAGTATGAATGCCTGGATGTTTGAACCGTCTCAGATATCAAGGCTTGACGTGCCAGCAGAGCCGTTTCCCCCGCCTTCCCTGTTTCGGTTCATGGAGCTCTTTATGCAGAATAAACAGCCAAGCTTCATGACTCTTGTGGATATGGTATCGAGTTCCGGCGTCAGACGAAATAGCGGGAAAATTTGGGAACAAGCATTGAGCCTTACTCCCAGGACGCTGGCCATTTGCGGATTTCTCTCGGAAATTAACCTACAATCATCGACAGTCGAGAAAACGGCATTGCTGCTTCGCTGGGGTCTGACACCCTCTGTTATCGACGCCCTTCCGATCGGTATTAGCGCTCCATTGCAGGAAATAATAATTCAGTGTGGAAGCAACGTCTCTCTTCGCTGTGACCCATCATTACTCGAGCTTGTCGACAGGAATGACCTTTCTTTGACCATGTCAAATGAACACCTTACTCCTCCAATGCCGCGACTACAGGTTCTGCAATCCCACGACGCTTCGCGTGATGTGCACCACATTGGCTGCTCGGTTTATGACGGCAGCGGAGTGAACTCCTTTGAAGCTTCTGCCGAAATGGACAGGCTCTCGGTTACAAAGCTCATTTTTCGTGAGGATAGGCGATATTTTGAAGCAACTAGAATTCTAAACCAGATGAGAGCGCCGGTCGTAGAATGCCAACCGGAGCCCGATTGGTCAGAAGCCGATTTGCTTGAAGCACAGAAGGAGCTCGTGCAGCTAGTTACGTTGCGGACGTTGTCTATTCCAAGCGGACGGGGTTTGCTATCCTTTAGCAGTCGAGTTCCTCTTTCCACCGAGAAACTTCCCATCCCATCGTTTTCATTGCAGTGTATCGTCAAGCCTTCCGGAATCACGATTAGTGCCGAGAGAACAACATTCACCGAAGAAAAGGTTTGCTGGGCCTTCTTTCACAATGGTGCTTCAACTGGGTTGGCCATATCGAAAGCAGCAAAGGGCATTGACACGTCCTGGATATTATACAACAGACCAAATGAATTGACAAATAGACATGCCGGCTTCTTACTCGCACTGGGTCTGAATGGCCATCTGAAGTCGCTGGCCAAGTGGGTTGCCTTCAAGTATCTGACGCCGAAGCACACGATGACATCTGTTGGTCTCCTTTTGGGTCTTTCAGCATCTTATCTTGGTACAATGGACACCTTGATAACGCGGCTACTTTCCGTTCATATCACAAGAATGCTCCCACCGGGCGCTGCTGAATTAAATCTCTCGCCATTGACACAGACCACTGGGATCATGGGAATTGGTTTGCTCTATTGCGACTCTCAACACCGTCGGATGAGCGAGATCATGCTCTCGGAGATCGAGAATATGGACACAGATGATACCTCGATGTCACAGGAGATCTTGAGAGACGAAGGGTACCGCTTAGCAGCTGGTTTCGCTCTTGGTTTTATCAATCTCGGCAAAGGTAAAGACTTGAGGGGCCTCCGTGACATGCGGATTGTCGAAAGGCTTCTTGCCCTTGCTGTAGGTACCAAGAAGGTCGACATGGTGCACATCCTGGACAAGGCGTCGGCAGGTGCTACGGTTGCGCTGGCGATTATCTCCATGAAGTCGAACGACTGGTCTCTCGCCAAGCAGATCGATATACCTGATACTACCGCTCAGTTTGACTATGTTCGTCCGGACTTATTCTTGCTGCGGACGTTGGCTCGGCATTTAATTATGTGGGACTCTGTGAAGCCGAGCCATGACTGGATTCAAAAATCACTCCCGAAGTCCTTCAGGGGCAAATCTCGCCTTATCACAATTCGTCGGTTAAGCACTGACGACATGCCGCTTTTCAACACTATCGCCGGACTCTGCTTTGCCATTGGCCTCCGATACGCCGGTTCTGCGTCTACGGAAGCTCGAGATCTCCTTGTCACTTACCTTGATCAGTTCATTCGGATCTGTCGTCTACCTGCTGTCAACTACGACGCAAAACTAACACGAAACTCAGTTAGAAATTGTCAAGATATTGTTGCACTTTCTGCCGCCGTTGTTATGGCTGGAACTGGAGACGTCGTCGTTTTTCGCCGTCTGCGGTCACTCCATGGACGCGTTGATGCCCACGTTCCATATGGAAGTCATATGGCAGCGCATATGGCTATAGGGGTGTTATTCTTGGGCGGAGGAACATATACACTGGGGACGTCCGATATTGCTGTCGCATCACTGCTTTGCGCGTTGTATCCGCTGTTTCCAACTACAGTGCTAGATAATAAATGCCATCTACAAGCGTTTCGTCACCTATGGGTTTTAGCGGCTGAGCCTCGATGCTTGATTCCTCGGGACCTCGAAACGGGGCGTGCGATGCAGATTCCTGTGTCGCTGACACTAAAGTCCGGCCAGACAAGAACAGCAATAGCACCGTGTCTTCTCCCGGAACTAGGAACCCTTGCGAACGTAAAAGTGCAGAGCGCCGATTACTGGAACCTGACACTCGACTTCACAAGCAACGAAGTCCTACGCGACAAATTCCGCCACGGCAACCAATCCATATACCTAAAACGACGCACGACGTACAACACCACCGAAAAATCCGTATTCGCAGCCACAATGTCTGCCCTGAGCGACCTTCAAGACATCTCCGCTTCCTCTCCCAAGCTAGCAGGCGGTACGCCGAACCCACTCTCTCCCTCGGTGTGCGCCCACGGCAGCAGGTCCGCCGCCGTCGAAGTCAGGATCCCAGCACGTCACCTGTGGGCGTGGGTGTTCAACCTGGGCGCGTTCC
The DNA here is from genome assembly GCA_001430925.1 of Byssoonygena ceratinophila. NCBI lineage: Eukaryota > Fungi > Ascomycota > Eurotiomycetes > Onygenales > Onygenaceae > Byssoonygena > Byssoonygena ceratinophila. The sequence continues at coordinate 16,063 of LJPH01001034.1, forward strand.
GACATCTGGATATGAGCGAGAAGACGCTGGTGCTGCCGCCGAATCCGTTCAATCAGCCGCTGAGACAGAGCTCGTTGAGGCATGATATTGTGCTTCCGTCGTGGATCCGTCCTACGGTTGTGGAGGCGAGGTTGGCGCTTGAGAGGACGGTGCGGAGCGTGGTTGGTGCTGCGACGGGTCGTGGGGCGGGGGCGGATGTGGTGAGGGATAGGTTGTGGCAGCTACGGCTACTGTTTGCGTGGGCGGAGGGTGCTGAGCGGGCTGGGAGGGAGGGAGATGGTGATGAGGGTAGGGAGGGGAAGAAGGGGGTGTGGTTAC
>LJPH01001050.1:0-31101 GCA_001430925.1 Byssoonygena ceratinophila
GAACGAACGAACGAACGAACGGGGAGATGGGCTTGGAGTTACGCAAGAAGATACTTGATGTATACAAGGTGTTCGCCATGTATGTACGGAGTACGGAGTATAGAATGTAGCTTCTTGCTGAGAACATTTGCTCCTCCTCAACCTTCCTCATCAGATCAAAGCAAAGATCTAGATGGCCGAGAGAGACAGATGATTCTCTAGGTCCTGTATATAGCCCCTTTCCCTCGGTTAAATCTCGCCAGGCGGGGGACCCGGGATGGAATCTCCTTTCTTTTTTTCTTCCGTTACCTCTTCATCCTTCATAAGAGTTGGGGTCTCCTTTGTTAAAGAAAACAGCTCTCAAGTGTGAATCCTTCATCCGCTTGCAAATTCGAAATTTTCAAATCTTTCCGAGATGATGCGTCTTCAGCCGGGAGATGGATCCTGTAAGTAGAGGATCCCGCCCATCGCGTAACCCAGCGCAGTGGAATCCGGGAACGGGACTACGGTTTTTAGTATCAAAAAAAGAGACTCCGTAGCGCGGCGTTGGTTGTGTGGGCTCCACAGTTGGGAGTGGGAATGGGAATGGAATGGGGTCCCTGACTCCTGAGGTCCTCCTTGAATGATCCTGCTAACTGAAAAAAATCGAAGAGAAAAAGCGGGCTTTCGGGGAAGTCAGGAAATTCAGAAGTTTCTTTTTGAGAGGAAGGGGATTTCCCGGGTTGGTGATTGTGGTTGGGATGGACTGTTGGAATGGCTTTTTTCTGTAAAGGGTTCTGAGTTGGATCACGGGAGAGGAGATGAATAGTTAGTTTTAATGTATTTGTGTACTCCGTTATGATGAGGAGAGGATGTTGATATGTTATGATAATGTCAGTCTCGAGAACTCCCGCGGCTACGTATTTCCCGAAAGTCGATTAGGTTTTCAAAGAGTTGGGCTGAATTTTCGAAAAGACTTTCTGAACTCTGCTTGGGATGTGCCTGGTAGAGTCGCCAGGGCTGCTCCATGGTTGCCGTGGCTGTAGGGATTTCTGGCTGGACCCGAACCAGTGTCTGGAGAATGTCAAGGTAGCAGAATTGCATTCCATTCATTGATGGCTATGATGGGCTATGATGGCGATGACTGGAATTCGCGGGTTCTCCTCCCGCCACAACACAAAGACTGGCGGTCGGGTGTTTTGCCGCGCGCAAGGGGTCACGGGGACGACAGGTGAGGCGGTGGACTTGCTGTAATGTAACCAGTGTACTGTCTGGACCTCGGGCAGTACATAACTACTGGGTGAAAGGTCGAGACCAGCGTGGAGACGGGAGATGCGACGAGTACACTGTCATGCTGCCTTTTCGTCTCTTCGTTCAGACTGTCTGTACTCTCAGTGGTGGTGACTGATGAGCTGTCACAGATGAATCAAGTGACCGCCCTCCCTGACAGGAAAATCATAGGGCAGATCTGAACCCCAAGACTCTCAAGATGAGGAACAGCCACCTCCCGGCTCACACTCCCCGCGCAGCCGGTGAAGGGCGAAATAGAACCTGTGGGCCATTCTCGAGAGATCATTCGATTTGATTTCTTTTCTTTTTTTTTCTTTTTGCTTTCAACTTTCAAACCTGTTCCCTACGGACTGAGTATACTAGACTCGGGGCTTGCATGTTATATGTATGGCTTTTTGATCATTTGGTTGATCGGCCTGTTGATAATCGTTAGGATCAGTGGTATAATTAGTGCAAAAAGACAAAAAAGGTCCAGCCAGAACTGACTGAATTGTGACTTTTTCTCATTGATGAATCCGGAAGTTGACGCTGCTGATTGGCGTGGGTGCAGGGCCACCCCCACAATTCCACTGCGACGATGCTGAGCCAGTTGCCAGTTGAGAGAAAAGCCAGAGAAAGCCAGAGCGTGCTAGTGTAGAGTGTAGAGTAGAGTGTAGAGTAGTGCCCCCAGTGCCATCAGTGCCCCTCAGCAGCATCATCATCATAGAGTAATTTAAGGTTGTTAGTCCAAGGGCCTCGAGTGCTGGATTAAGTTACCTCCTTGTATGGAGTACCCTGGGTATGAGTACTGTAATGTATTTGTGTATGATTTATTAATTACATTACTGCCCAATTACACTGCGCCTGGCCCGACGAGTTGCGGTGAGCAATGCGTGCAACCTTTTCTACAGTCAGCGTGACCTGTTTAGTCAGACATTCAGTACTCCCGTACCAGCTTCATCGACGTGTCAGGTAAGTGGACCATCACATTACCGTACAGCGTAATAATAGAAATACCAACCCAGCCGTAATGAAACCATCCACAACAAGGTCATTAGTTACAATCCCCGCCTCTTAGTGGGCACCCCCTTACAGTACTGTACCCCCCCCCCCATGATTAAACTCAAAGCCCTGCCCATTCTTCCCTGTAAGACTCCGTCAGTACGGCAAGTTCTCGGTCCTCTCCAGGGCTCCTCCACTACCACAAATAAAACACTACTTGCTGCCATCGATCGAAAATAAAGGACCCTCCCCGGCCCTGCGGAACAAAACCAACGCTGTCTCCCAACTTTCTTCCTTGTTCAATCCTCTCCCATTCCATTCCAGTCCAGTCCATCACCCAATTCACTCTCTCTCCGGAGTTTCCTTCTTTTATCTCTACCAACAGCTGCCGAAACGCTTCTTTGTCACCCTCCTCTCAACTTAAACCCGCACTCCTTCCCAATCCTACCCTCTCGAGACCACCACGAAGGAAAGAATCACACACCACACGTCTATCACATCAAGATACCACGGTTAAGAAAGCTTTAGGCGTCGATTCTGTGCGAACCCGACGGGCGCACAGTGCATTGTCAATCTGCAATATACAACACAACCCACCTTGGAAACAGTCAGCACGAGAAGAGCGGTGAAAAAAAGAAAAGAAAAGACGGATCTTGGTGTTGAAAGAGGGGTGATTGCAAAAGCGATTAAAGGGAAAAAAAGGAAGACAGACTGCTGTTAGAAATGCCGTCGAGATTAAGCACGCCCGTCCTCACGGTGGACCCGGCGAAGATACATGAAGTTGATACCAGAAGTGCAGAGTCTCTCCATGGCATGTGGATGGGTGAGTTGCTTGACTGAGAAAGTGGCTTTTGGTCCCAAAGAAAGCTAATTGGGGTTGTTTCGTTGCAGTGTTTTCACGGTGCGCAGACTACATGGAGGAGGGCAGACGGCTGGAGAACCTGAGCTGGAGGCTATGGAACCTGGAGACATTTTGCTCCAACACCCAGACTGTGTTTCAGCAGCGCAGGGTCGACAGGCTGCGTCGTGAATCCAAGGATATCCCGGAGCTATCTACGAGCGTGGACTCTGCCGCTTCGGACGAGGCCGAGCGGATCGAACGCCACATCAAGTCGTCTCCGAATGACATCGATTTCAAGCCAAGGATCGTCGGAGTTGATCCGATGCTTAGCGTGAGCCGAGGAAGAGAACGACACATCACATCGCTGGGTCTGGAGAAGATGGTATACAAGATCAAGGAGAAATCGATCCTGGAGCCCATGCCCGCTCTGCCCACCCATTCGCCACAAGAACAGCCATCCCAGCAGCAATCCCTGGACATCACCCCACGAGCTGCGTCACCCACACCCACTCCCAACGTACGAAATTCATGGGAATCTGTCCGTCCCCATCATTCCACCGACTCTTGCTCGACCGTCGCTCTCGAGGCAAACGACAGCGAAGCCAGCCAGACTCCGGCTTCCGATACCAGCGTTTCGTCCGCAGGCATGGTCAAGTCCTCCAGCATCGTTCGAGGATTCTCCCCGTCCCAGATCTCTTCATCTTACCGGTCCCGGACCCAACTTAGTTCTAATAAACTAACTTCCTCCAAGCCACTGGCCACGCTTAAATCGTCGCCTTTGAAGAAGAAGAGCATGTTCACCCTGGGCGGCTCTTCCGGTGACGATGAGAGCTCCTTTGAGGACCGCATGGCGATTAAAGCACAGAGAAGTTCTCTTACTGACGGGCTACATCAAGCCGCGCTCTCGCAGCTCAGGTCCTCGGAGATCAAAAACGCAGCTCGCTCCGACACAATCAGAGCGATCAGAGAGAGCACCGATGACGAGGGTGCCATCGAGACCGACGACGAAGACATCCCCGAGAGTGCAATTGACGATGATTCTGACTGGGAGGATTCCGTTACCGAAAGCGGCCGATCCAGCCTCGACGAAAAGGATCTCTTCCAGCGCGTTGACTCTCGGCCAAACCTGGTCTCGCGCCCTTCGCTGCTGACGATGATGATGCACCAGCCTCAGCATACTCTGATAGCGGGACGGGGCCGAAACCACAATTCCAGGTCCACTCCTGCTCTTCAGAGATCTCGACTGACCTCACCAAACACGCAGTCCTCGGATGAAAATGACGAGGGGAGCACGCTGACGATGAGAGGACCGGAGGTGCCGCGTTCGAAACCAATTGTTGTCAAATCGGTACCCGCACAATCGATGGCTCATTCGCCCCGTACCACTCGACGAAACATGCTTGCCACCGAATTGACGGAATCGCTGAGGCGACATCTACTGTGGGAACGTCAACAAAAGACGGCGCCGGCGGCCACGGCTTTTAGGCGGCGCCACACGGCCCACGACATGGCCAACCTGCAAGAGTACCCCGGCCCCCAGCCTCCAATGGAAGAGCAACAACTCCAACCGCAACCGCAGCCGCAACCACAGCCTCCTCGCGCCGTTCACCCGTCGGTACAGCAGGTGAAGGACAAAGAAACGTCCAAGAACAGTTCGTGGAATCATTATTTTGACTACGGACCGTGGGAATACCATGTCAAAGGCTGGTAGATCTTTCTGTGTTGTTCTGGATCTTGCTCTTCAATCGTGATACCCCCCCTCGCGTCGGCCCGTGTACAGATAAATTCTTACGAACTTCGTTTCTCCCCACGATACCCTTTGTTTGCCCTTTGACAGCGCTACGAATACCGGCAGCCTTTATCTTTTTTCGCCATAATCCTTTTGTTCCGAATGGTTTATATACAATTCACTGGGGCGCCATTTGATGGTGTTTTTTTATTTCTAATACCATGGGTTTTGTTCTATTTATTTCTGCATTGCTGGGAGCCAGTGTTTTTTTCGCTTCTTATTCTTCACACAGCCATTTGAGGCAAGAGAGAAAAAAAAGGAAACCATCCCGACCAGCTGGCCTTTAGCCGGCATTTTACATTTTAGCTGCTCTTTGTTGTTGTTCTTTGCCTTCTTCCTTTCAACATGTAGATATATACTCAAAAAGGGGGGAAGAGGCCGGTGATATCTTTTGATGTTCTTTTTTTCATTCTTCTTTTCTTTTTCTTTTTTTTTTTATTCTCCAGCAAAACGGCCAGCGGGATTCATGGGCACGGGATTCAAATACGCATGGACGGGATTGTACAGACTTGAGAAAAAGAGGCACGCGCCTTGGAGTGACTGGAATGTCGCTTTTATCTCGATATCGACAATTAATTATTATTCAATAAAAAAAACAGTACTCACTAAATCCTTGGTTTTTTTAATAAGCTCATCGTGATCGTGTTCAGAGGAAGATCGCTCTCATTTCCAACGGATATGTAGGTTGTGGGCTCGTATTTCAGAAAAAGCCCCAAGCCAGCCTATTTTTGGCGTCTGGCGGTTGGTGATGGGGCTTTGCTTTTTTCAGCTGTTCTTGGTTGTTGGGGGGAGGGTTCAGGGAACAAGGGTTGAATGAATGGATGAGTGTATAAATATAAGTTTGTGATTGTATATGTTTTGTTGTCGGAGATGAAAGGTTGATATGGGGGCGAATTGAGCCCTTGTCCTGCATGATATTCAGGATATGTAGTTATGCTGTATGCAGTAGTTAGTTGGTTACAGCTTCCAGGGCGGATGTTTGGTTTTTCCCCTGGTTGAATTCCTACTCTTCTTCTTTTTGTCTCCCTCCCCCCACGTGGCGTCGGGGTGGACGGACCAGGTGTATAAAAGAAAAGAAAAAAAAGAGAGATGCAGGTTGGGATTGTGGTGGTCACGTTCGGTCGAGATGGAAACAGAAATCACCGACGGAGTATAACTAACTAGACTAGAGTACCAGGTTTTTTTTTTTGAATTGTGACGTGCATCTTTGAGACATCCGAACTTCGTTTAACTGAAGACTAACTAGCTAGTTAGTTACTCTGCCATGGATATCCTTCACTATCAGGATACGATCTCAGATTCAAAGGGAAGAGAAAAAAGGGGGGGGGATTCGATTCGAGGTTCGACAATTAATACAGACAATCCCATCTCATAACAGAGAGAGAGACAGAGTTAGGGTATATCGTGGGTTCTATTAACTACTGAACGGACCGTCCCCCTCCCCTCCCCCACGCATGCACGCACGCACGCAACGCCGGCCTTACAGGGGGTGGAAGGGCAATAGTTAAGCGCCTTGCCGAGCGTTATGGACGGAAGAGCTGTGTTGCGCGTCAGGAGAATTGATCTTTACAGGCATCACCATTCACACAAACCAGCAGTAAACTACATAACAAACACTCATTCAAATGAAGAAAAGATCCAATATGCCAACCAACCCACGCCATCTCCCGTCAACATCTACGGCCCGCGGCGATCGTGCGGTCAAGTACGAGGGAGTGCCGGATGCGAGGATCTGTGATCGCGAGGAGAGGGGTGGTTGACAGGCTGGAGGTGAATCCGGCGCTGATGCGGTCAAGCGGTGGAAGAAGCCTGCTTCAGAGGGCCGATGGCGGAGATGATAGTGATGATAGAGGAGGACTCTACGTTTCTAGTCCTTTTTGATTGATTGATTGATTACTAGTTCGTTCATCCTTATGCTATATCGTTTGATTTCCAGCAGGGATCCCCTCGGGTGATTTGCATATGGAGCTATACAGCTATGCGGTATACAGCTATCCTCCTCCTCTTGTAATCTGAATGACGAGAATAAGGTTGCATAGTTGCCGTGGTCAGAACGGGTTTGTCGGCGTCGAGGCGAGATGATTTGTTCGAGCAGGGGGTCAGAATTCCCCCCTGGCCGCATTTAAATGATAGTATTGATCTGAAAACGCCAGAATTATAGCACAGCTTGATCATATGTGCATGGATATGGATCATGCACTATTCAGTAGTTAGTGATGTCCAAGCCAACAGACCGCAGAGTCGACGTTGGTTCTGAAACAGGGCTGATCCCAAGAGAATCCTTTGGAGTGTTGATCAGAGTTGTGATGGATGATGTCTGTGGGGAGACAAGACAAGACAGGGTCATCACAGACAGTCGACAAACAGACTCGACGGGCACGCGATCACAGTCTGGGGGGGGCTTGATCGTATTGCTGCACCCCACACTAAGACTGGCCTTGTCGTTAACGGATCGTTCTATTGACAGCGCACGATGACACTAAGATCAGCAATCTCAACAGAATCAGGCTTTGGGCTTGGATAGTTATACATGTGATGGTGATGGTGAAACTCATAAGCAGATCAGCCTGCGTCTCTCCGCAACACCGGCGGGTGAAGAAGAGTCGAAGGAAGTCTTGATTCTCACGCTCTAGACCGCCCATGCGGGTCATAGACTCTGTGTAAGCGAGTGAATCTTTTACTCATTCTCATCCAAGATACCCCGGAGAAGCGGTGAATCTCAGGCTATCTGTACTTACAACACGAGATGCAGGTTCTTCCTTCGACGAAAGACATTGATGGTGTCGTTTCACATCTTCGATATAATCTAAGGAAACGCAAAGGGCCGCCGTCGAACTCTTCGAGAAAGCATCGATCAATGACTGTCTGATAATGTCCGCTGAGTTCAAAAGCCAACTACATCGTGGCCATGTGGTCAACACCCATGGCTTTGCGGGGGAGAAATGGACACTGGAACACTGGGACACTGGGACAACACTGGGTGATTCCTTGCACTCTCCAGTCACTCTCACTTCATCCCTACGCTTATTGCCCTCTTCTATCGAAGCCTTGGCGGTGCTTCTGGAAGGGCCAAGAAACGGGTGAACTAGTTTAGCGCCAGATTCAATTCGATTTTTCAAAGGATTCTTTCACTGTTAATGTTGCATTGAAAATCTCTTCTCGATGGATTTTCGAATTATGCAGATTTGCGGCTAGCCATCCGGGATCCAACAGTGTCAGCCTTCTTCCCGGATCATCTGCCGAGGGAACCATACGATAATGGAATGGGGCCTCGACACGCACAGGAGGACTGCAAGACTCCACTACGGAGAAATGTATGCGCATGGCATCCGGCCGGCTGCGCGGGTTAACTTTCTACATAACAAAGTAACGGATGAGGAAGAATTGTCTTCTAGAAAGCTTCCATCAACAGCTCCTGCTCGAGAGTCGTGATTGTCTGTACCTGGGGATGAAAAAAACGAAAGAGTCAGATGATGTGCTCAACCCTGCCAGTTCCCGTGGATACCCATCATTTCCTTGCCGCATAAAACCTCTTCGTATCTGAAGGAGTCATTCGCTTTGCAGAGGCGGTCCATTGGTTGAACAGGTCAGTCTTTGACGAGGAATCTATTAGAAGAGGATTGCATGAGGAGGATTGCCTGCTGGGTGATTCCATATTAAAAGACAGAGTACTCCGTACAGACAGAGTGCGATATACAGTATATTGAATTGAATCCCCGGTCAATGTCTGATCCATGCCCGGCCATGCCATGTGTTCTCAACAGCGCAATGCCTTACCAGCGGAGAGGAATCAACGCATGCACGCATTGATACTGTCAGTCCTCCATTCGAAACGGTCACATTAGATTGACAACCCTCCAGGACCCCTTAAGATGTCTCACCTTCCCAGCTGCTAGGGAGTCGGGAACAGGATAGCGAACGGGACTGGTGTTTGTGCTGGGTCTTGATGTCAACGGTGCCATTGTTTTCCAAGAGAAGAGAGCTTCTGGGAGTTGATCAGTGGAGATGATGCCGGGGTTTATATACAGTAGTTACCTGCTGTATCGTCGAATGTCACGATAACACCCGTCGCCCTGCTGTGGTTGGCTGATTTTCGTGATTTTCGTGATTTTCTGTATTGTGGTATTTCAAGACAAGACGCCCGTACCTTACATACATTACATACGCTGTCAATACCATACCGCCTTACGCACGTGACTGTCTTTTTTTGCTGGTCTTACTAATCTAATTCAAAAGAGATCATTTGGAGTGAAGGACGTGTTAAGGGCGTGGTTAATATTGCAATTGACCATCGCTCAACCAACTTCAATGAACAGCTCCCGCGACTCCCGCCATCGGCTGTTGGTGATACCAACGGTCTTGGCCCTGCCATGTCAGCACAAGAGGGAGAAGTCGGGCATGACCCTTCTGCTGACTTAACTGAGTAACTAGGTAACTATTCTTCACCGCCCTCTCTTCACTCTTGAATCACGCGGTGGGAGGGCACACTGTCTTGATTTGCAGTTGAGAAACGCCCGGTTTCATCGCAATATGGTGTAGTGACCCAACCGTCGGAACCCCATCCCGAACAAACAAAAAGAAAAGAAAAGAAAAGAAAGACGAATCCCACCCTCAACTTCTCTTAAGCCTCATCAAAGATCAGATGGCCTGAACATCCAATCTATCCTCTTCTCCGACTCTAAAACCAACAAGGATTGTAGCAGGAAAAGCATTCGTGACGGCGAAGAATCTAGATTGGTGACGCGGGGGGGGGGGAGACTGCAGAACACGTCGAACCAGTCTATGCAAGATGTCCGGTGACCTTTGTCGAAAAAGCTGGAGCGACGAACGGGAGCACGACAACTCAACGGCACATCAATCCAAAAAAAGCAAACCCCAAAAGAGAGCTCCGGGCGGCTAACTATCGCGATTGTGATTAGATCACTGAACTTGCTGTTAAGGGTCTCCTGGTCCACAACTCGTTTGGCTATTGTTGCCTGTCGACATCCCTCGCTTCAGTCCCAAATCAAATGACCCTGACATTAACTACCCACGTTTCTACTTGAGAAAAGAAGATTTCCCAGCAAATAGCAAGATTCAAGATTGTCATCGGAGTTTCCAATCCACCGGACCAGTATAACCCTGTCTGGTCGAGAGAGAGGAAACAGGGCTTTTTTGGACGTCACTCCTCGGTTCTACTGTGTAGACAAGCCATGGGGGTTATGGGGGTTCCTCCCCCCCCCCCTCCCTCCTTTTGCGTGTGCCAGCGCGGCGGTCTCATGGACACCCCGTTGCATGCTGATCGATGAGTTGGCAGCCCCAGTGGCATGGTTGACTGCACAGTACGCTTATTGCCCGTCTGGATTAAGATGAAGAAAATCAAGGTATCTTGGGCTTGCCGAAAGTCTCAGGTGTCTGTACTGTGCTTACCGTACAATTCAAGCTTGAATTCTCCGGGCGATTGCATGCTGATTCTCTTCTTTGTCTATGGAGCATCTCTCTATGGAGTACGGAGTAATACCCTGTGATTTCTTCTGAAAGGCCGAACGGGCAGGTAGCTGCTGCTGGATCTCGAGTATGGTGATACAGCGTCGGACAGCCCATAACACCAAAGGGACATGATGTTGAACCACTCTGGAATCTCTGGTTCCACCTCCCGGATTGCTGCTTATAATGATGATTCAAACAAAGGCGTCTATTTCTGCGAACACAGACAGAATGTCGGCCTCTCTTTTTATTTCTAAGAAATATCCGAACTGGCAGGAGGATATACTCCGATCTGTAAAGACTCTTGGCAATAGATTGCCATTATCCGAGTCCGTCCTTTTGGGGAATATCATTTCACCTTCCATCTTAACCAAGTTCTGCAATACTTCACTTTCTCTTTCTAGTACTGTCTGTTGAAACCACCACTTAGAAAGAGTCTGTATTTCTTATTCCAAAAAATCACAATTGATTTTTTTCCCACCATCTTATTGATCACCATTCATGACAAGTGATCAAAAACCAACATCACTGAAGTTGGATTCATGAACAGCAACCATTCCCCATAGCACCTTTGATCCCACAACTAAACATGCAACAGCCATGTCACATACACATGGGGTACATATCCTGGAGTACATATCCTGGGGGCGCAAGTGATCGCCACCAGAACAAAGAGACACACCTGCATATTGCCTTTCTCTCAAGGGTTGATTGAGCTGTAGCTAGGATCAAAGAGAGATCATCCGATGATCAATGCGCCGCGCATTGAATGTTTGATGTGGGAGGCATGAATAACTTGCCGTGCAACCTGAACCATACCAGCAACTTCCGAGCTTCTGAATTCAACAATTATTTAACATTGGAGAAGACTGCAGTTCTCTGGTCATCATATCCAAACATGTTCATTGTAAGGGTGTAAATTCTTTACCCTTGTGAGCAATTTGGTCAACATTTGAGTACTATTTTCAGGACTTAAATGCCGCAAGATTGCGCTCCGCCTGTGTTCCTTGTGTTCCTTGTGTTTGTTGATGGCTTTTGGAAAGCTTGCATCCTTAGCACCTTGCATGATGTGGATGAGTTCAGAGAAAAGGGGGTATCAGTGGCTGCCACAGCACATCACTTATGATATGCGCTTGTGGCAGATTGAGAATATCCTATTGAAGTGGTCAAGTAAGCCTGGGTCAGCTAGGCAGAGGTGATAGCTTATATTTATGCAATAACACTTTGCAAATCAGTCAATGCCATTGCATTCAAGCTGCATGTGCCAATGCAAAAGAACAGGGTCACTGACAGTGAACAAACTGTTTTCCTTTCAGTTCAGTGCCCGCAAAGACCTCGGCTGCATGAGTTGGCGGTAACATGGCTTGATGGCTTATTCCCGCATCAAAGCATGCAGATTCATGCATGTAGGTAGGTGAACTTCCATCAACAGGGACGAACCGTTCTTCATGAATACAGGAAACTGAGACATATTCATAAGTGAAGAGGGTAAGTGAGATTTGATGCATCACTAAGTGCGCAAGAAGTCAGCTGCAAAAGGTGCAAGTGACTAGCTGTTCAGAGCATATATGAAGCCCCCCCCTGCCTAAACCCTTTCTCTCAAAATCTCAAGAAGCATTTTGCCAGGAGCTTGACCAAGCCGAATCCATAAAAGATATGTCGACTCCGACCATGACCCAGAAGAAACCTCAATTCGACCCGGCTGCGCTTAAAGCGAAATACCTCACCGAACGCAACAAACGCCTTCGAAAGGATGGAGTCCACCAATACAAAGCTGCCGAGGGGACGCTCCGTCACTACACAGACGACCCATATGTCGAGCCGGGGTTTCAGCGCCCGCCGGTTGTCGAAGACGTCGACGTGCTCATCATAGGCGGCGGATTCGGCGGACAGCTGGAGGCCGCACGGCTACTTGAGCAAGGCGTGAGCCGCTTTCGAATCATAGAAAAGGCCGGAAACTTTGGAGGCGCCTGGTACTGGAACCGGTATCCGGGAGCAGCCTGCGATATCGAATCGTACATCTATATGCCATTGTTAGAAGAGATGGGATACATTCCAACGGAGAAATACGTACACGGCCCGGAATTGCTTGAGTACAGTTGGATGATTGCAAGGCATTATGGATTATATGACAAAGCCTTGTTTCAAACCGAACTGACCAGCCTTGTCTGGAGTGAGCCAGCGGCATGCTGGATAGCAGCCACTAGCCGCGATGATACTGTCAGGGCAAAGTTCGTTATAACAGCCAGTGGCCCTCTAAACAAGCCAAAATTCCCCGGGGTCCCCGGCATCAAGACTTTCAAAGGGCATAGTTTCCACACATCGCGATGGGACTATGAGTATACTGGCGGGGATCCAAGCGGGGGCCTTGACAAGCTCTCCGACAAGCGTATAGGGGTGATTGGAACCGGAGCAACAGCCATCCAGATCGTTCCCCATCTGGGGCGCGCGGCAAAACATCTATATGTATTCCAGCGGACGCCCTCATCAATCAACGCACGGCAGAACGCACCGACAAAGTTATCGTGGGCCAGCCAGTTGCAGCCTGGTTGGCAGCGGAAGCGAGTTGACAATTTCAACGTAATCATTGAAGGAGGCCAGCAAGATGAAGATCTGGTCAACGACGGGGCCACAGACATTCTGCACAACCTCTCCTGGTTCGGCGTGGCTGCCACACTAAACACAGATGACGCCACCAAGATCGCGTCTAAGTTGCAGTCTCTGGATTTTGAGAGAATGGAGAAAATCCGTGCTCGCGTTGATGCTACCGTAAAAGATCCAGCTGTAGCTGAGAAACTGAAGCCATGGTATAACCAACTCTGCAAGAGGCCGTGCTTCAGCGACGACTATCTTCCCACGTTCAATTTGCCAAATGTAACATTGGTGGATACAGACGGCAAAGGCGTGCAGGGAATATCAGAGAACGGGATCATCGCCAATGGAAAGGAGTATGAGCTGGACTGCATCATATACGCAACAGGATTCCAGAGTGGGACGGACTATTCTCGCCGGATGGACACCACCATAGCCGGCAAGCATGGAAGATCTCTCACCGAACATTGGAAAAACGGAGTCCGAACCCTTCACGGCTTCTTGACCCGTGGATTCCCTAACTGTTTCATAATCAGCCAGATCCAATCCGGCCTCACACCAAATTTTGTTTATATGCTCAATGAGCAAGCAAAGCATGTGGCGTACATCATCTCAAAGGCGGCCACGTATGGAATTCGTACGCTGCAACCAACACCAGAAGCAGAGGATGAATGGGTCCGCACGATCGTGGAGTCTGGCCAACGACGTCGCCAATTTGCTAACGAGTGCACACCGGGGAACTTCAATTATGAAGGAATGGCAACTGACTTGACGTTGCAGCAGGGTACATATGGTGATGGGGCCAGAGAGTTTGTCAGACGACTTGAGAAATGGCGCGAAACAGGAAGGCTTCCAGGCCTTGAATGCAGTTTTGAACGTGGTCACCAACTAGGAACAGACAATGTTGCTTTTCCAAGCAAACTATGAAGAGTAGTTAGCTAGTATCCATATTGTTATATCATTATTCATCGACGAAAATTGGCCTATATGAAAGAAATCTAAGAGTAGGGGCAGCACAAGAGATACTCAGCCGGCTCTTAGGTCAGCCCATGTTTAGATTGCTCAACTACCTATATCAGACTCCCATCAAACTGTCTACCAGTGTTCTCAAGTAGAGATGTTGCAAAGGTGCCTTATGGTTCAAATTATGCCCTTCATATAATTCACATCAGACCAGTCGGCCTTATGGATGCTTCGGATCTGTAGCAGAATCGGGCTCGGTGATGTAGATAAGACTGCTCCGCATGAGAAGGCCGGTTCTTGGGAAGTTGAAAGATCATCTGCTACTGTGATTGTACCAATCACTCGACACATCCTGCGTTCGTTTGTCTGAAAATGCCTCTTTTTCAGCTTGTCTTCCGGCTTATATACCCACTCTCTTCCTCCTTCTTCGAGAAATTCTCTGCCACATCGCTCGAGAACGGCGTTGTCTGCCCATCCTTCCCATAAACCTAGCAAATCGGGGCACTGCGACGGAGAGGATAGATCGACAAAGCGGAAATATTGACGATAGCCCAAACGATATGACTTTTCGACAAAGGCATAAAGCTCAATCAACATCAGTGTTCGCTCTAGGCAGCGTGTCTCGACACCCTGCCCTACTGACAAGAAGCACTGGTCATCAGGACCGCCTTTGTGTACTTCGTCAATCCGGAAACAAGTCCGGACCACCGTATGGTCTGAAGTTAGCCCCTGGATAGGAGACTTATTATGTACACTCTGTAGGAAAGGAAGCCGTGAAAACGGGTGCAAAATGCCAGGTCTTGACAAGAGCTTTTGCATGTAAGCATATTAACTGGCATAAAAGTACCCTGAGATTGCTACCTTTGAATGGCTTTCTACAGTGCACTGGCGTCGCTGTTCTCCCGAACAACGAAGAAAAGTATCGACGTATGTAGATGGTGGATTAGAAAGATCGTGGATCAGCTCGTCGGGTTTTGGATACAGCCCATCAGGTGTCTGGTCCATGGGGTCAAGCTTCACGAGCAGTGGACTTTCATGTCCAGATTTCAAATATTCCCCCGTAGCAGGGGATCTTGGAGTAGAAAGCGAATTCTTAGATTCAACCCGATCCAGAGCAGCAAGGAGGATATTGTCTTCAATATCAGAAAACGTGTCATTTTCCTCGTTTAGATTTCCCTCCGGACTAAGCGTAGAACTCCAGCTTTTACTGAACGGCAAGCACTGGGATGTAGCGCCAAACCCATGTTCAGAATCGAAATCGTCCCCAACAGGGAATTCATACTCGGACTGACTATAATTGGTACAACTCTCTCCGTCCGCAGCTGGAGGTTGACCACCAGAGGAATGATATTTAACAACCTTGAATGTAAGCTCCGTTTGGGACTGTAGGGCCATCTCAAGAAGTGAAATAGCGAAATAGCATTGAAAAGCCACCAGCTCTGTCCATCGCAGAAGAGAGGAAGAAAACTCCCGGACGTGGACTCCCACCGGCCATATTGGCTCTTCGCCCATCGATGCATGGATGGGCTGACGTCCAGATAGACTTGGGACCTCGGACTCTTCAGTGGAACTCTAGCCACTTCTGTGGCGTCCTCTAGCCTCAAATGGCTTAGCTGAAACTAGGCTAGCATAAAAGTGGCTTGAGCTCCACACGGAGGAGCGATTAGTCAGCAGCTCGATTGAGCTCCAGCTTGAACTCAGTGTGCTCGACTGGCTTCGATCATGGCAAAACGAACAACATCGACAACAATGTCTTACGCTCTGGCTTCGAAAAAGAGAAAGTTTCACAGAGTTCTAGAATCGCTCTCCAATAACACCAACAGTCAGAAACAGCCTTTGCTGAAGACCCCCGCGAAAGATGCTAACATCGCAAACCCCAAGTTCATCGACCCGACTATAAAGCGAGTTCGGTTAACGCCCAATTCCGAACCTGACGACACGGCGATACACTCGTCCACCTCCCCTTTGGCCTCCCGCTCCTCTACATCCTCTAACCGTCCGAGTTTTGTTCCTTGGGACCGCGATCGGTTTTTGGAGAGACTGGAAACGTTTCGCAGGGTGGATAGATGGTCCCCGAAGCCAGACTCTATAAATGAGGTGCAATGGGCAAAACGGGGCTGGTCCTGCGTTGATGTTATGAGAGTGGAATGCGTTGGTGGATGTAGTCACTCTGTGGTGGTAAAACTGCCAGATGACATTGATGATTTGGAAGATTACGACAGTGAGAAGAGTGAGGAGCGGGAGCAAGTTCGTGCGTGATTGTCCCGGTTACGGAGAAATCTTATGAGGATATTTTTTTCTAACTTATCTGTAGGGGCTGCGTTGGTCGAGAAATACGTGAATCTCATTGTCGAAGGTCACGGTGAAAAATGTCCCTGGCGCAAAGCTGGATGTGACGGTAAATATTATTTGATATTGATAGTACTGTCCAAAGGATCTGACATTTTGGTAGATAGCATTCAGCGCTTGCTTTTGGCAAAGCCAGAGAATGCGATGCATGGACTCAAAGAGCGCTATGTCAACCTTTGTGCTCTGGCAGAGAAGCTACCGTCCATAGAGCGTATCGTGCTTCCTGAGAAAGTCGTTATCGACGAATTGATCGAGATCACCCCATTGGAAATGTTCTCCACAGTCGAAGCGGGCAATAAAAGCGCCGATGCGGCAAAGGAACATTCTCACACCAATGGAGGTGAGGCAGAAGACGTGTCAAGCGAGGCCACACAAAAAGATATAAACAAATCCGCATTCGCACTCGCTCTTTTTGGCTGGGATCTCAATGGAGACAAGCGTGCCGGACTTGCCAGCTGTAAGGCTTGTTTCCGTAGACTCGGCCTTTGGATGTACAATCCCAAAGAAGACGGATCGTCCTCTATTTACCCAAACCTTGACGTTGTCGCAGAGCACCTGGACTATTGCCCATGGATCAATGCACAAACGCAAAGTGGTTCAGAGAAAGTCAGCCAGGGTGCCCTGGCGGGCTGGGAACTTCTGGAACGGGTGATACGAAATGTTCACCGTCGGAAAACATGGTCTGCAGAATCACGGACCGAAACATCCAGCAACCTTGATGAGGTCCCCAATCCCGGTGAAATCGACGTGGAAGCACGGAAAACGAAGGACCGAGAGTGGTGGGCTAGACTTCGAAGAGTGAGGCAGGCTCTGCAAGTTAAAGGTCCAAAGAAAAGTAAATAACGCGCGGTGGATTGTGGATGAATTTGCTATGATTTTATCGCCTGCATTTTAGCAAGCCAGCTGGTTTTTATATGATGATGAATGCCATGGATGTTTGATGAACTTTTGCCTTAGATACCATGAACTAGTTTTGAAAATGAATCAGGGCGGTGTCCCTACGCCGCAATAAGTGTAATTAGATAACCACAAGGTGCATCCGCTTTCTAGGATCCCTCGCAGCGGAGTAGAAACCCACGCTTCCCCGACCAAAATGGGATGTCACGTGATAACTAGTTACTAACCTCCGCCAAGCGATGTAATGAGAGTCGAGAGTTGAGAACCTCAAGCATATTCTACATACAAACCATCGGCCTGGTTCACATTCCAGTCCAATGGATTCCCCCAGAGACAAGAACGTCCCTTTTTCTTCCGAAGCTGTTGCAGCTGATCAGACTACCACGGGCCCGAAGGGACCCCAAGGTCCAAACTCTCATAAAGAGTCTCCTCAAAGTCTGACGCATGGGTCTGCTTCTCCGGTCGCTAGAAGTGGGAAGCCGATAACAACGGGAAATCCCTCGTCTGGCGAGACGCACAATGATAAGAAAAGAAAGCTTGCGGCAGCGGACCAAGCAGCGGAGAATTCAGAGCTGGACAAATCTCACCCTCGTACCAAGCGGAAGCGAGTTCAGGAACGTTTCCAGAAGAACCGGCGACCTACCGCAAATCCTCAATCAGCCTATTCTCGCCGAGATGACGTCCCTCACTCCCGCCGTGATGCGGGACTGCCAAGGTCGCCATCACCTCTGACACGGTCACCGTCCCCTGATTCAGCTCCATCGCGCCAGCGCAAAAGGCCAGGTGGTGGAGCGCGCATTAACTCCGCCAATGTCGAGGCGCTAAAACGGAGGCAAGAAGAGAGAGAACAGAAACAACAAGAAGAGGCGCAGAAGGCACTTCGTGATCGTGGGGTCCACGACGTCGTCCGACAGCACTACAACGCGGTTCCCGAAAGAGGTCGAGAATGGCGCAAGACAGACAGCAAAATAAAAGGTCTTCGAAGCTTCAATAACTGGATCAAAAGCACGATTATCCAGAAATTCTCCCCCGACGAAGATTTTCTAGCGAAAAATACTGGCAATGGCTGGACTGGCGAGTCCTCAGCGGCGCCTGAAGAAAAGGCACTTATTGTCCTGGACGTGGGATGCGGCAAAGGCGGCGACTTGGGCAAATGGCAGCAAGCGCCTCAACCAGTTGAGCTCTACGTTGGCCTGGACCCGGCAGAAGTGTCTATCAACCAGGCGAGGGATCGATATAATAGCATGAGAACCGATCGAAGACGACGCCGAGGAAATCCTCTATACCACGCCGAATTCCATGCGAAGGACTGTTTTGGCGAAAAGCTTGGCGACCTGTCTATTATCCAGCGTGTTGGGATTGATACTAACATAGGCCCAAATGGATCCCTGATGAGTTCCCGTTGGGGCGGCGGTGGGTTTGATATCGTTGCTTCAATGTTTACCATGCACTACGCATTTGAAAGTGAAGAGAAAGCTAGGCAGATGCTTCAGAACGTGGCCGGCGCGCTTAAAAAAGGTGGGAGGTTCCTTGGTGTCGGACCGAATTCAGACGTTATCAGCGCTAGAGTGGCAGAGTTCCACAAGAAGCGCAAGGAGGGTCTCGCTACAACCGCCGCGAAAGATGCGGGCGAGGAGCAGGAAGAGAAAGACGCAGAGGGAATGCTAGAGTGGGGCAATAGTATATATCGCGTGAGATTCCCCGGTGCCACCCCCGAGGATGGAGTTTTCCGACCCGCATTCGGTTGGAAATACAGCTATTTTATGGAAGAGGCGGTTGAAGAGATTCCGGAATATGTGGTGCCTTGGGAAGCGTTTCGAGCGTCAGTTTTCGTCTCCCAGCTCAACCTTAAAAATGCCCCATGCTAACAAGGCCTTTTTTCTTTTCCTCAGTTTGACTCAGGATTACAATCTGGAATTGCAATACCGCAAACCATTCCTCGAAATCTGGCAAGAAGAGAAGGACGACCCCGTACTTGGCCCGCTGAGCGAGCGTATGGGTGTCCGTTCAAGAGACGGCACCCTAATGGTTAACGAGGAAGAGCTTGAAGCTGCAGGTATGTGTACCGCTTTTCCCTTTCTCGGTTCTTTTGTCAGATTATATATCACAATTGCTTTTAGCAAAACTGACTCGATACTAGGTTTGTATCATGCGTTCTGCTTTTACAAGGTGTAATTTACTGCATACCTAAAGCGTCCCGATCAGCCGTTATAGCATTACGGAGTCTTAGCGAAATACAGAAATACTTTAAAGTATCTTTATTTTTCGATTTGAAAAGAAAAAAACTGTAAATGACTAAAAAAGATGTCTTATCGTTCTTGTCCCGGAAATGAAAATAAACCAAATGCTTGCACCAACTAGTCGCTGAAATCCCTCCTAATTAAACCCGAATACCCAACATAAACGCCCCTTCATTCTTTCGAGGAATGCGACACCTCAATTTTAGTAATGTCAAGCGCACTCTTGTTTTCAGCATTCAAAATAGCGCTCTCAACAGCAGCCTGCACGTCCATATGGAAAAAGGGACGGTTGATACCGTGCACATTAGCAATTCTTCTTGGGATCTGCATCAATTCTTTCTTTCCAGCGCCAGCAGCACCATAAGTGTCTGATGATTCTTGGCGATGAGGCTCGATATCGTCGTCTCCATGGAACAACTGCGATGCGGTTTTACGCGTGGTCATGGAATCAGCTTCAGCGCCTGAGAGCGCTGCCACGCTGAATATGGGTTTCCAGTGGCCGAGAGATTCACTGATGTCGGATGTCGGATAGCCGAACCCTGCCGCGGCGAGGGCACGTTTAGTCCACCGGCTGTTGATGCTGGCAAAATGCCATTCGACGATCTCGGGAGCAGCGTATCGGTCAAGCTGGTTGCGAATGTCAATGAGACCTTGGACGGATGTGACGTCAACATTGTTGACAGCAGAAAAGTCGAGGATTACTGCACGAAGAATAGGGCGGTCGTCATTGGTGTCGACTTGCTTCCCATTTCGTGGGCCGGGATCATTCCAAGGCCTGTCCTGTAAAGCGGAAAATGCATTAGTTATGAACATAGTTTAGACGAAATGGACAACTCTTACCCCCAGCTTATCGAATCTCTCTAGTTCAGTACGCCGTGTCTCTTGGAAAATGTATTCCGTTAAGGTATCAAGATAGCGAGCTTGATTTGGATAGTTGAAACCCTCGTTGAATCGATAGACAAACACGCCGGGAAACGGTGTTTGTGCTTCGATCAGCGGGTTCGACCCGTCTTGATGCTCTATCGGGATGAACGCATCTCTGACTGACCATGCTGGATCATCTTTGCACACCTGACTGTCGTTTTTGCGATGGAAGTTGTCCTGGGTGATGCGATAAACACTGACTCTGCCTAGGAAATGCCCTTTGGCTTTGGCAGTTCGGAACAAAAGAATTGCAGCCGAGGCAGCGATAGTAGCGTAGATTCCATTCTCAATCTGAGTGAAGACGGTGACTAGTACACCACAGAAAAAGATGATAGCCTCAATCGGAGAGATCTCCCAAAATTGATAGACAACATTAGGCGGGGTTATCAAATCGCCCACTGCATGGATGATGAGCCCTGATAGTGTGCTCATTGGAATGTAGAAGAAGACAGATGTCAAAGCATACAAAGCTAGCAGAACGATGAGTGCTGTGAACAAGCCAGCAAGCGGAGTCCGAACGCCAGCTTTGGCTTTAATAGCTGTTCTCGAGAATGAACCAGTGGCCGGGTACCCGCCCAGAAATGGGCCCAGTATGTTTGTGATCCCGATTGCGACAAGTTCTTGGGAAGGATTAATAACATAATTGTTGATTCGTCCAAACGATTTGGAAATGGCGATATGTTCTATAATGAGAACAATGATGCTTGACGGAATATCTGAAGCGAAGGACTTGACTAGTCTTTGATCCATATGTGGAAGACCAGCATGCTGAAATCCTATTCAAAACCAAATGAGTCCGTGTTTCAGGCATTAATAGGGATTGTAAATACATACCTTTGGGAACTTTCCCTAGAATCTTGAACTTCGCCTCTTTCTCATCTGGAATGTTTCTGTTGACTAGCCAGCTTATCATGGTGTAAAGGAGAATGACAAAGGCCATCCTTAGGGTGGATATGAAGAACCACATTTTTCGTCTGTGTTGTTGTCTGTTGGACATAAATCCGCAGAACCATCGGATTGCATAGAGCAAGACAAGAGCGCTCAGTCCCAAGGCTGCATCGAGTCGAGATTTTGGAAGATTTTTTAGAGTGTTTATGAACACCTTATACGCAGCTTCCCTCGTGTTGACACCTTTGATGCCCATCATTGTTGGCACCTGACCTACAGCAATCGAAATTGCTGCGCCGGTCATGAAGGATGTGATTGTGACAAGAGGAATGAATTCGACAATCCAGCCACACCTAACCAGGCCGACAAAAAGAAGGAATCCTCCGCAGATGACGGACAGACCTCTTGCAATTTGTTCGGCAGGGATATCAGGGTGAACGTTTTGGACTTTGATGACGACGTTGCCGACTATTGTGGACATCACGGCAACCGCCTATAACACTTGTTAGATTGGACTGAGAGGAGGAAAGATTTCACATACCCCAATAGTGATGTCCTTTGAAGTAGCAAAAGCCCAATAAAGCAGGAAGCCGACAAAAGATGTATACAGCCCATATTCGGCTGGCAATCGAGCGAGAAGTGCATATGCCATCCCTTGTGGGACAACGACGAAACCGACAGTGACACCTAGCACTTATTAGCGACGGACGCAAGCGATGATGGCCAACATAATTACTCACCGGCGACAATATCGCCAAACATCCATTGTAAGTTGTAGTGGAAAATCCACGACAAGAACGGAAATAGGCTTCGGAGATATCTTTTAATCCCACCGGTAGTAGGGCGATGCCTCAAAGCCCATTCGGCAGTTGTTGGCTCATTCTCAACAAACGTATCTACAGATGAGATAGACTTGGCCGCGGATCGAAAGGTATCTTCAGGTTCCTGGCGGTAGTCAACATCGATGTGAAGTATACCGGCCAAAAAACGGCCAACTCGATTTGGCGCCATTGAGGAAATTGCTCAGGAGATTGATGAGAAGCTCCCAGAAATCGAGCGGGCCACAGCTCGTTTATATATATCGCAGATTCTGGGGACAGCCTGAATGTTCACAAAAAACAATCACACAAGAAATCCAGGAAAGTAAACATCTTAAGCCAATGACGGACGCTTCCAAATATGGGCCCATTTCTCTTATTCTTGGGACACAAGAGTAAGATAGGAGCCGTGAACGCAATTCCCTGGAACCATGTTGCCAAAACTTGGCGGGTCTGAAGTCGGCAGATGCCCTTGGCCCCGAACTCATTTTCAGAATTTGCTCAACTTACTATCAAGCAAGAAGACGCATTGCTTGATTTCAAACGGGATGGAGATGTAGAGTTCATTCTGTGCTTTTTCTTTACCCCAGACGGGAGGCAAATGACGATAAATGCTTCATACATGGGATATTAGGGCGTCTACGGCTGTCAATACTATATTCCGCCGATGTATGCAAAAGGTGCTTTTTCTGCAAGAACCGGGGTATCAATTCGCCTGGAGGCCCTGGGGAGAAAGTGTCGAGGAAGCCGCCGTCGCCCAAAAGATGGCGGAGAGTGAGCGTTGTCTGTGGAGTCCCAAGGACGGTGCCCTTGCCATCCACCAGGAAGGTCCTTATGAAGAAATGACCCGCATTCTTGCTGGAGAGCTGGAGGATTGATTGGGTGGTGAGACGAGAGATCTGCTGTCTGGGCGGGTTAGCCAGAGTATCCGATGACTGAAGTCGGGAGCCTGATGTCGCAATCGCAAACCTTGATGATGGAAAATCACGATATTAAACGAAACATCCCTCCTGACGCCCAGACTCGGCGAGAGCTATATGCGCCTAATCTTAGACATGAAGAAGCATGTTTAGCTTATTTCAAGGTTCAAGACACAGCCTTGACCACGGACGCGCTCTAGCTCTCGCCCTTACTGGCGCTCTGGACGGCAGGGAAGGCTTATCTGTGTGACCGCCATCTCATACAGAGCCAATGGAGCAGCTGTGTAGAGTCGGTGTGCAGCTGGATGAGGACGAATCGCTCCCCATTTCGCAAATAAGCTCTGCATGTTGAGATGCATATCAGCGCCCCTGCACATGGTTTTCCATGCGCTGACAGCGAAGGTCTTCGCATGAGGACTCCGGGGTAACTAGCTACTGCTCCCGCCAAGATCACGTGAATCTCATACAGGACGTGCTTCACCTTCAGATGCTGAGACGACAAGCAGAGCCAGGGTGCATGTTGCCCTCTTTTATGTCTTGACTGTTTCGAATCTGAGATGCAGCGGTCTACTCTCACATCTGGACTCACCGGCGGTCATAAAAATACCATGTTTTGCTCGTAGAATAGTCATCAGATCCCCTCCCAGCACACAGACACAACACATATACGCTCAGGAGACCAGCTCTCCTGCAGATTGGGCTCCGGATATTTTACCCATTTATCCCGCTATGCAGCACCACCTCCGGTTGTCTTATGGGGCCCCCGGACGCGCGGGGCGGGAGAAATGCTGCGTTTCGCTTCCCATCCGACAATATCATAAGGTTTTACGGGATGGCTCTCAATCTTAAAAGCAACCGGAAAACGCGAGAGTATAACCAGTCCTGCACAATGTAACGATCCAATGGGATGCTCTCACGTCACCATCGAGAGCTGTCGGCCAACGTCCGCCTCCTTGATGCCAGTCGATCTTCTTCATCCGTATACTGCCTCTAGCTCATCCCAACCGGAGTGCCAAGACTTATACATGCGTCGTGACTAAGCATATCGCCAAGGCTGAGGGAGAAACGCGTCAGCATCGCGTCGCGTCAAGTGTGATTCTATCAAACCTGCCGAGCAACGGGGGTTTGGTGCTTTGTGACTCAAGAACTCTGGCAATATTGGGGCAACAATGGCGCCAACTACACCTTCGCGTCGCATCTCAAGAAGGGAGCACCGCGGGTCTGAAGTAGGAGCCGAGACGCCTTCTACCCGGGACCAACCCATCCCTCTGCCGCCTTACGAACGTCAGTCTCGTAAATTGGATGCCGATGCCAAAATATCTCTTATCGGTTTGGCGCAATCAGAACAATTCCGATACCTAGATGTGCACCTGAAATACCTCGCTAATGCGTTGTCGAATACGGCTGGCGAGGTCAACGATCGATTGACCGACGCCAAAGCAAGATATGAAAAGCAAAAGCGAAAGAGGGGACAGAAAGAGGGAAGCGAGGGTGCCGGTGATGATGAGGTTCGATCTACCGTCGCAGGTGATGTGGAAGATAAACACTTTACGGACTTTGAAATGCGCGTAGATATGACTACGAAGAAAATGGAGGAAGAAATCAGAAATCTGGTGGACTCAGAGATCAGGGTCTCCGCTCTGAAAGAAGTTTTACAGAAAATGGGTCAAGTTGAAGAAGAAAGACCTGGCCCGCAAAGGACGCGGCCACCTAGAACCAGAAGGAGAAG
This sequence comes from Byssoonygena ceratinophila, assembly GCA_001430925.1. NCBI lineage: Eukaryota > Fungi > Ascomycota > Eurotiomycetes > Onygenales > Onygenaceae > Byssoonygena > Byssoonygena ceratinophila. Next base: position 24,646 of record LJPH01001050.1, read on the forward strand.
GCTTGAAGAAGCGGATGAGGACGACGAGGACAATAATGATGGGGACTATGATCCGAGCCTCCGAGAGATGGCAGAGTCTGATGCTCCTGCGAGCGAACTCTACGAAAAACGGTTACAGGAGAAAGAGACACAGTGGGAAGAACTTTCTCTTACGAAAAGGTATGGTTTTCTGCAGCAAAATCGAGGTCTCATCCCCGCTGACCACATCAATCAGATATGCTAGTCACAATACTTATATCGGCTTCTACCGCGTCATCCATGAATCTAAACATCCGGGCGACGATATTCCTCCCCTCCCCCATCCCTCAACCTGGTTCAGCCACTTGGAATCGCCAGACGAACCACCTGTTCGTACACGAGGTGAAAGAAAGAGCGCGGCGGGGGCCCGTCCCGACGATGAAGTTGCCATCGAGCGCGAACGCGTTTCAATACGCTGCCCAATAACATTCCTTCCGTTCAAGGACCCCGTCACAAGCACAAAATGTCGACATAGTTTCGAGCGTGTGGCGATCGAAAACATGATCAACAACAGCAGTGGCACCGCGGTCCTACATGTTCCTGGCACAGACAAGCCAAAACAAAAGGTTCGATACGTGAAATGCCCAATTTGCTCTGGCCCTCTCGTTCTTCAAGATCTACGCCCCGACCATGCCCTGTTGAGAAGAGCTCGACGAGCCATGGAGATGGCTGCGACCCAAGAAGATGATGATGATGACGGTGAAGGGGTTGACGGGAGCATAGATGGTGAGGAGCAAGATGTGGTTATGGGTAATGTGGCGTTGAAAAGAAGTCAGGCAGTAAGGGTCAAGGTTGAAAGGGCCGAGTCACTCGCTCGGGAGAGGAGCGTAATCCCTGGGACCCAATTTGAGACCATTAAAGATGACGGCAACGAAGAAGACGAAGAAGAGGAGGAGGAGGAAGAAGATGAAGAAGATGAGGAGCAGGAAGAAGAGGATGAGAGGGAGGAGGATGATGATGATAATGACGATGATGACGAAGAGGAAGATGGTCAATCAAGCGCATGATTTTAAATTTACCATACCCAATGTCAGATTTAGAGCGAGTTTTTAGGGTCTGCGATGCAGCGCGCTCCTGTGCGATTTGACTGATAGTTGCATCTCTATGGACCTCATGGAATTGCGAACCTTTGGGTAAGAGAGGAATAATCCAAGCAAATATCAATGTGCAAAATTTTACTGTTCATACATACATGGGCAACTCGCGATATGGAGGATACCGAAATAAATCACCAAAGAGCAACGCAAAAACAAGGAGGCGGATATCCTCCAAATCCAAACACCGGTCAGGGTCTTATTACCATGATATCCTCTGCTGTACTCCATTCCCTTAATCAAAAAGAGACGCCCTGCTAAATATCCCTTAAAGGCAATTCCTTTGTTTCCTTTTTCTTTCCCCTCTGGATTTCATATAAACTTAGGCGGAGTGAATAAACCTTAGTATGAGATATCAAACTGATAATCTCTCACGAGGTACCATGAGGGTATAGAGAGAACACTACAAGTGCTTTTCGATATGCCAAGGGCCTACGTAGAAAACCCTGCCAAGACATTCAAATAGCCCTTCCTTGTCAACTCTGTGAAATCAATCAATATCGGGTGATCCCCTTTCGGTTCTTCGAGACCGGGCAAAGTGTTCAAGGTAGCGTCTTTGTGCTCAGTGGGGAGATTTCCTGCCGACGTGGTGGGTGGCGAAGAAGCATTTCCCGGTTTGCCACCAGCGCCGACAGCCAAGTCGGCAAGATGTTGCAGGGAACGTTGTTCAGTCGCGCCCATAAGCTGATGGGCGCCAGGAAGTTGTTGGTTCTCAACACGTTCCTGGCGTAATTGGGTTATTCTGGCTTCAATAAAAAGGCGGATAGTATTTTCCCAACTCTGAGTCGCAAAGATTTTCTCGAACTCGCCGGCAGTGGCAGCGTGTTTCTCGCGAAGGGATATTATCCCCAATGCTTTCTCAAGGATTTCTTCCACATCGTTCACAAGTTCAGGTATATCGGTAAGCTCCAAAAGCGTGATAGCGGCAAGCGCAAGGAAATGGAAATGGAACGGTGAGGATATCGGCGTGGGACTTTCAGCCTGTTTCTTCATAATTTCAACGATGACCTGCGAAGGATAAATCAACTCAGCGGGAACGTAGATGTAAAGATGTCGCTTAAGAAGCAAGTGGACACTCCAATAGGTGAGCGGGGAGAAACTTTCGAGGGTATCGGCGGAGGCTGGATCAGTGTTGACAAAGTCAATACGTTCTATATCTCTGATCCGAGTGAGTTGGCCAGTCAAAATCCTCTTCATTGCGCGAGAGAGACCAAAAGCGGGGTTGTTAAAGGACTCCGAGAAAATTTCATAAAGCTCCGTGAAAAGAGTTGAGTACCCTACAACGGTTAGACACCTTGATAAAAACTGTGAAACGAGGACACTCACGGGCAAGCTGCAGTGTTGCCAGACTGACTATGTTATTGTCCTCAGGTGTGGCAATTTCATGACTGCCGAAGAAGTCGGGTCCAGCAGCGCTCAGCATATGCCAGCGACTTAATATGCCAATTACAATCCAATTCCGGCGAGCCAAGTTGCCATCGGAGTCAAAATCTTTGTCATCTGGGTTGCTGATATCAAGCTGGCCGAGAGGTTTTGCGATGTAGTAGCCGAGAGATACAGCCCCTTCCACGAGCGTTGCCTTAGGGATACCACTCTGTCCACGGAAATTCTGTGGCCCGCGTTCGTCTGCCTCCAGAACCATAAGAATGATACTGTGAAGAAGAACGAAATTGGCAGCCAATGGTCGCGAGGACGGGTCTCCTCGAAACCATTCATATAACCTGTCTTGGGCTTTTTCAAATGTTGGAACCTCCTGGAATTGATCTCCAGCACGGAAAGAGCCTGCTCCAGTGACTGCAAGCAACGAGTGAAGAAAAACTTCTTGAATCTCACGGCTGGACTGGCGGACATGGTTACGAAGCTGATCTCTCGATGCTGGTAGAATAGGAAAAAGCCCGTGGACATGGTTGTAATAGCTGCGTTTCTGTCAGTGTTGTGGCCAGTTTGAGTGCTCAATGACCAGGAAACAGAAACTTACGCGTCAAGAACTTTCTCATCTATCTCAACGGCGGTTGCTTCCTCCACAGGTTCCGGATTACTTGCTAGTTGTCCTTGCGCCCAGAACGGCTGTGCAACTCTGGCAGCGCCATTTTGGGCAGCATATAAATCTATGCCTACCATCGCATCAGAATGCGCGTCCTTACTCTGTGGTTGCGCAGGCCATCCGCCAACTGACGACTGGCGTGGTCCTTGGCTAACCGGCAACCCCATTATGGCGGTGACGCCGTCTGTCATAGAATGCGTACGCTTTCTGGGGAGTAGGTTGCTATCCACCGTTGGAGAAAATTCCTGGTAGGCGCGGGCGGCAGGAGATCCCTCTTCATTTAGCGCCTGATAATGGACATCATGTGGGGTGCTGATGGTAGGTTGTATCTGACTTTCTAAGCTGTTGATGCGATCGGCCAGCTCTTTGATGTACCTAGCGCTCATGCTATTAGTTAAATGATAGATGATGAAGGCAGCTCCATATGATGACAAAGAAAATGGTTTTATACCCTTTGCTTGGACCTCTTTTCATTGGCACTCTGCTAAAGTCACACGTTGAGTTTGTCCGTCGACAATTAGAGCACATATCTACTCCAGCTTCAGATGTTGCATCACATCGCACCTACAAGGCATTGGTTAGCCACAAGAGAGCTAAAATATCCAAGAGCAGCTTGAGACGTACTTTCTTACGTCGACACTCATCACAAGCCCTTGAAACCTTGGTACGCTTTCGCCTTGCACTCTGATCGCCATAACTTAAATCATGATTCGGATCTACACCAGTCTGCTGATTGGGGGTAAATTGGACGAGATGTTGCTGGTGCTGAGGCTGGTCTGCGGATTCTCCACGGTTGACGGCAGAAGGATTGGGGTTCGGTGACCCCAGCACCATGGGCTGAGCTTGTCCAATGCCATTGGCAGGGTTGTCATTTATATTCGTCGAAGAAACTTCGCGTGAGAGTTCCGCAGAAAGATGCAGCTCGTCAGCGGTCAATTGACGTTGATTGGTATAATAAGAGGCGGTGTTTTGGGTAACTTGGGTCGCATTCGGGGACGAGTATGATGGCGCTTGCGGCATGTCGCTGTGGTCTCCGGAGGCCATTGTGACTGACTCTACCTTCACCACGTTGCCACGGTGTGTTTGTAGTGCGATCGGAGTTTGATCCTGAGCTCCATACTCAGTTGGAACGCGTTCAGACATTACAAACAAGCAGTGGAAGCAAAGGCTGTCATGCGCGCAGGAAGACAGGAAAGGGGACGGAGATGAGCTGCAGGGATGAGAAGCGACGAACTTTTCTGCGAGCAACAAGCCCGGCTCCAAAGCGTCGACAGGCGACACTAATCTGCTCAAGCGACGATATTTAGATCGATGCTGATCGCATTCCCTGGGGACACGGAGAACGGGTATTGTTTTATGCGGCGTCGATGGTTGGAACTCGAGAAGAGGTTGCGGAATAATTGAGGAGCCGAGTTGAAGATAATTTGTTGTTCTGTTGGGTCAGAAGCACCCAGAAGAGGAAAGGCTCGCTCCACGTAGCGAAGTCACATGATAAGAGCGCATCACATGACATTAATGGTCATGTGACCTTGCTTTGGGACCCTGTTGGAGCTCATGAAAAAAACAAACAAGTTGCAACTTCTGATACGAACAACATTTCATGGAATTGACTGTGAAATAACCCAGAGATGGCCTGGGCAGAAGCTTTTCACAGAATACTCATTTAAATCTGTGTGAAATCACCCTTTGGTTGTTTGATTTTGATTTCTTTCGAAGGGCATAGACTCATTCCGCATCAGCCCATTGAGCCACAACACCAGTTGCATTATGTGAGGTTATGCTAGTGCATTGTGCTTAGCATCAACTTGGGGCTCACCTTGGAATTTGGAAATTATAGCGGTGCAAGCTGCCTAAAGATATCCTTGTGGTTCAGTGTCTCAAATCTTTTGGTGACATACATCGGCCAGGCCGCACATCATCAAGAGAAAGCTCATTGCCAGCAGCAGGAGTTAATCACTCTCATGTGAACAAAGGTCAATTGTTTCATGTCTTCTCCACACTCTATAAGGCATTGCAAGAATGAGGGATTATTATCGATGTTGAACACCAGAACAACCTCGCCACTTCTGTTTCGAATGCAAGAATGCTTCTAGAACGAAAAATGCTGTGTTATAATCCACTTCTCACCACATTTGTATTAGTTGCTGATCTTTAGCAATGTCCTGAATTTCTGGTCAATTTGGTGTTTCAGCTGCCAGCTGGAGAGTGTGCTTAGGCCTACGAATCAAATGCCTCGACCTGTAAGGCCGCCACCTCTTACTGCAATTTGCTGTGGACCTGAACGGCAAGGTAGAAATGTCCTTTGTGCTTTGTACTCATTGGCGTTGCCTGGATCCCTGACGTTCATCGCCGTCGAGTCCCATCTTACCCTTCCAGAAGGCGTCGGAAGGCAGAACGATATCGGAGACCAGGATCAATGGCCCACATTGTCAATCCTCCTCTGATCCTTTATCTGGTTCCCGGGATGAATGGCTAGGATGTTCAATGGGTCCATTTTCAACCATGATTGACGATTAGATATCTTTACCGGCGGTCAACCCCAACCACATCACTCTTGAATGAATGGGGTGCTTTGCGGTTCAACTCCAATGTCATTTCCTACGAATCGTGCCGCGCCGGAAGCGTCAACCTTTGCCTCAGTTCTTATCCAAGAACGCCACAAGCAAAACAACGGAATCCTCTCATTCTTGTTGCACGAGCCCTATAGGGCGGATCGATGTTTTCCTCAGGACCGCAAGTCGACGCCGCCTATCATTTTGAGTTATCAAATGGAAAAAATAGCGGTAAAGAATTAAAAATAGAAGAGGCTCTCTGGAGTCCGTTGGCAGGAAAGACGCCACACTAGATCTGCTGATGGAGGAAAGCTTGTGCTGGCCTCTTCTTCTGACCTCATGATCAAGGTTGATGGGACGGGCGCCTGTTAGGACGAGGTTCTAGACTGAAGAAATAACATTCATATTCAAAAGGCTGGCCAATCCCTGGAGGCCAAGTTCGTGTTTGTGTGTTGTGGTTTCGTATCAAACCTTGCAACAATAGCATTCATCCCATTTCCGGCGAACAAGTCAGTCAAGTAAGTTCACGACTTTGTCGAAGGTTTCTGCTGTGAAATTCAATCTGGGCCGTATTCCTGAGCTAGTCCGTGCTTATGATTTTTGCATACAAAAGCCTTTTTGGCAACCAGCGTATCGTGTGTCATTTTCTTTGTCTTCTCAGCAGAATTGTAATCCGCTAGAAAAAGCTACATATCCATCGATCTCATCCACAAACCCAAACCCAAACCGTCGAGTTGTGGCTTCCCCC
>LJPH01001050.1:31127-59114 GCA_001430925.1 Byssoonygena ceratinophila
CTCCCCGCCACTCCACTGGCAGGCAATACGGAGTAGACTTCCCCCCATTTGAATCCCTTTCTCGCATACTATTGGGCCACCGGGACGCAATAAAGGCCAGTTGGGCAGCGAGGCGGTCTGCCCTATCTACAAACTTACACCTCCAGCCATTTACACTGCGTCCGTTTTAGGAAAGACGCTAGAAGGCTTTGTAGAACATTCGATGCAGCTGCTTATCTGAGACGCCAATTGAGTGTGGGGGGGGCAACCGAGTGGATCCCTATGACGTCGTTGGTCGGACTGCATGTGGCTTCCTCGAGAACAGAGGGGCAAGTCGGAGAATTATTCCACGCTGAAATGCTGTGTTACTCGTGCCTGCAGCAACGAAACGTGTTGTGTTGAAAATATGGGGAAAATTTATGTTTAGGAGTCTGGAGTGAAGTTGGTATCAAGACCAACTCAAAAACCCGTTCTGTTCACCGAAAACTCGAAACAGGCAAACTCAAGCAAAGTTCTCAGAATCTCTTACCGTTTTGTTTCTACTTTATGCTATTAGAGAATTGGTGCTTCATGTCATTTTGGTAGTGACATCTGGATCACTCGTTGATCGACGAGTCTGCAGATATAGGTGAGCAATCACATCTCGATATTATCGCTTATATGTTATTATTCTAGTTTGCCAATCACCGCTGCACGGAGAAAAATAAATGATCTATGCGGAAACTCAGAATTTGAGGACAAGTTTTCTGGCTGCACCATCCTGTCGTCGATCTCTCTTTAGTGACAGCAGTGAAGGTTTGTTTTTAACTCTCCTCGTGCACGGGCTCCACGCGAGTTCGCACCGTCGATGCCAGCAACCACCGTTTGAACGACTCTTACAAGAAGGTTCCTGAATATCAGAGATAGAAATAGCTGTTATACATTGGTGTTCTTGGGACGCTCGCAAGGGTCATGATATACAAGATCCCACGTCAGCCCTCTTCTGCAAGACTGAGGGCACCATTGGGGAAATCACTCTGGAGCGCCGCCGTCACTCGGACTTTTCGTGGGGCAATGCAAATTAGTTTAGGCGGAGGGGTCAATTTAACCTCTAACCAAAAACGGCCTGTTTCAACTTAAGCTGGAGATCGGGAGTGTTTCCAGCAAGCTAAGAAAGCCACTTGAGGATGATCTTCAAGCCAGGTTGGAGGCAAAAGGGTTGGTTTCGAACCCGAAATCCCCAATACTGGTTCGACAGTACTCCGTATATGGAGCCATATGTATGGTTCGCAGTTTCAACACTGCAGTGGTGCAATAATAAGTCTTTTGCAGTGATCGGTGGCTCAGCGGAGTCCTATGACCTAAATGAACGCATTTGGTCAAGCGCGTATTATGATGACCCCCAGCGCCAGCCGAAGAGCAGAGAAACTGGGGAATTGCTCCTGGAAGACGCGCAGGCAATGAGGAGAGAAGAAAACGCCCCGTGTGCACATTTCTAGGCTGTATTTCACATGAAAGAATGTATAGTGACGCCAAGAAGCCTGCTAGAGACTGCTCTCGAACTTGATAAATCGTTCTGAATGGTTGGCGGAGTCTTGGAAAAACGCCCAACGCTTTGCCTTGCGCAGCAGATTGAAGTCACCAATAAGAAATGGCCTGGATAGCGTCTGAAGAGAAAGCAAAAATAAGTATACCAGAATCTCAATTAGCGAACATGCTCTTCGTAGGTTTCAAGTCCATGTACGGAGTACGGAGTATTATCCTGTGGTATGGATAGAAGAAGAACATCTCGGTAACGTGTATCGAGACAAGCCTGGTAGTGGTGAAAAGCCAATGCATCGGATGGCAAGATGAAGAATTCGTCGACAAAAGAAAAAACCTGCATTAGTGATTGTCTTCCGCCAGAATGGTTCTTTGTCGACATCCCCAGGATGGTCCTCATTCGTCAGTTTGATCTAGATTAGAATGTGTGCCTGGCTCGCGGAAGGTTTCAAAACAGAATCTCGATTTTTTGGTTCTTTTGGCACGAAAGTACGGTTCCAACCCGAGTTGGTTGGCTTTTGCTGTCATTGTCGTTGCAAAAGAGAGTTTTTCTCGCTCCCTTTTCCTCCCCCGTGAAGCTCAAGAGGCAAGGACATCGGTGGCCTTGGCATGTGTAGTTAGACTGCATGCGGCTAGGCTGGCTGGTGGAACCTTGTTGATCATTAGCTAAGAACCTTCTTTGGGTTAACGACCAGCTGCGAGTCAGCACAACCTTTCTTATTTTAACCTCCCGTCATCCATCCTCGCTTCGAATGTCGCCGACAACGCACTTCTCACCGTTGGAATCTCCACTCCAGGCCTCTTATATGACATCCTGCGCTTGTCGGTTCTCTCCTTTTTCCTCTTTGTCTTTTGGTACACCTTCTATACCTCCACCCCGGGCCTTGTTGTCCGAGCCTAAGCCACCTGAAGTCCCGATGATTCCTCCTTTATAGCCCCTCCTTGATCCCGCTTCATCCTGGAGCTTCTCTCTCCAGATCCAATCCCACTTGACAACGGTCTGTTTGTGTAAGGGAGAGTGACTGTCATGCCTCTGTGATGTTGGAAGTTGTCAATCGCGTTATCGTTGTCGTCTTATAGTGGCCGCCGTCATCAGCCTCGCTTCGTCTCACGTGCAGCCACATCCCTGCTCCAGCTACCAATACAACCGTCCATCCTACTCAATTGCGACGTTTCTGAACCTCCAAAAATGTTGATAAATGGCGAAAAGTTCGCTTGCGATGCGTGTATCCGCGGGCATCGTGTCAGTAGTTGTCAGCACCACGGTAAGTTAGCACAGATCTGATCTGCTCCCTCGTCGTCTGCACAGCCCCACAGTCTAATACAATTGATAGACCGGCCTTTAAGCCATATCAACAGAAAAGGCCGTCCCGTTTCACAATGTTCACATTGCCGAAGCTTGCGGAAAACTCGGACTAGTCACGTCAGTTGTCAATGTGGTGAGAAGTCGCATAGTAAAAGTGATTGCAAGAATGCAGACAAAGGTGAGAAAGCTAACCTGCTTTGATTAATCAGCGCTAATGTTAGTATGCAGGAAACCGTAACCAGTGCTGTTGTGGTCATGGTAGTCGTTGTGTCTGCGCAGCCAAGAGAGATTCCAGTTTGGCCACTGTTCCCGAAATTGGCCCTGCTCCGAACCAAAATTCCACCTTCCAGGTAAATCAATCGGCTGCGCCTGGAGCTAAGATCGAAGCGGCGATCACGTCGCACCGTGCCAAAGTGAAGCATAACAATACAAGCAAGCGCGCGCATCCGTACCCTATGCCACGGTCTCACACGATGCATTCTGTAGCAGAGCTTGCGCGTCATTCTGCCGAAAACCTCACCCTGTCAGGGGATATATCCCGGAGCGTTCCAGGTCATCAAGAATCCATCACGAGCGCACCCCGTCATATCCGCCGTGTTAGATCTGAGCATGGCTCACCCGTCCTCGGTATGAACGGGTTTGACACGCAACTTCCACCAATCGAGATCGCATTTTCCACTTTGGACCCAGGAAGCTTGCCTTCTCCAGCCTTCGATCAATCCCAGCAATGGCCAGGGCTATATTACCCGGACAATGATTTCACGCTTGACGCTGCGAGTCTCGGACCCCCGTCTGTTGATTGGTCAACGTTTGACCTTGCTTACGGGTCAGATGCGCTCACGGCCACCTACAGCCAGCCGCCATCATACACTAGTTTCGATTACGCCAACTTTAGCCATCCTGAACTGTCTAGATCATCCTCTCATGATACTTCTGAGCCCGACGAGTATGCCCCAATGGGTATATCAATGCAGAACGCCAAACCTGACCGCCTCGAGATTCGCACTTCTAGCGACAGCTCAGAAGCAGAGGTATATCACATTACCGCCTCGCCCTTGCGCTTAGACATGCCCCAGCCCAGCATGCTAGGGACAAATCATGTGGATTCTCTTGAAATGGATTTGTATTGGGGGGTCGGCGAAAATATGAACCAACCATCTCCACTGGCAAATATTCCATTGGGCTCGGAGCTGCAGCATTATTCTTTGCCACAAACGTTTCCATCGCAGCAGATGTCTGCGCCCTATGATAACTCCCTTTCTCTCGACACCACGGGTGTTTTCACAACCGCCGAATCCAACGATCCTATCTGGATTCCTAGCGCATCGCCTTTCCCGCCCGTACTTTCTCCTGTTCCGATGGAAGCGGGTCGGATAGTCGAGCAGTCCCAGTGGCGAGTCTGAAACTTTCAATCCAATTAATGTGAGGTTGGGCAGCTCTGAACCCTCCGAGATTCCTCCCGCGACCTCTCAACATCTCAAATGTTTATGACTATAGATTTTTTCATTATTTTCATTATTTTCATGGCTGATATTTTCGTGTATTTGCGATACACACATTATACTGTCTTTCTCTCCTGGAGTATCAGTACATATGCATCCAGGTATCAGGATATATCACAGAATATACGTTACATCTGTTTATAGATAAGATGGGTGGAATCGGTCCTTTTTCTACTAATTCAGCCTTTTGGATACGTTGATAGACAGCTGATCTTTGAAAGTTATGATGTTATACCTTTTGGAGAGATGCAAATATATAAACCATTGTTTTGCCTATATTTTTACTTTGTTTTTCGCTTTTTCTTCCTAGAAGTCCTTCTAGCATGTACCTTTACATTGAAATATTAGCAGCCCTCCAATGGCTCAATCACCCATGCGTTGGAGTGGGCATTTTATGACAGCGATTTCATGCCATCAGAAATACAATGTATGCTTATAATCTAATGCCGAGAAAGAGGCATAGCCGCATGGAGGTGGCTAATTTAAATCATAGAAGATATGGATCTTGGAGATTTCCAATCAAAGGTACGCAGTCCTCGTCTGTCTGTTGGTAGTACCAGGGAATAAAACTAGCGAGGTAACCGAACAAAGAAAAATCGAGCCTAAATGAGAAAACGATCGAATATTTTCATAGTATAGACAACTCCCCATACAAATCTAGGCAGTCTTCTTCCATACAGACCAAGCACCGATCAAACTGCTAACCGTTCCCGCAATGCCGACAATGCCATCATCGAGGTTGATATATCCAAGTGTCGACGTAGGGATAGTCAAATCGCAAACATCAGAAACGAACTGGGTCGTTACAGCCGCGCGTTCACTTGATTCGAGTCAGCAAACAATCAGATACAATAACCACATCCCTCAACCACCAGGCCCCGGAAGTATGCTGCGGGAAAAGATGCAAAAATAAGAATAACTAACCGTTGAATCTTCTTCCCTTCCAGCGCTCCTTCGCCATCCTGCTTGTTGACATTCCTCTCCAACTCCCTCAGTCTCCACATCGAGTACACACCGGCAATCGCCGAGCAAAGCAAGCCGGCCATCCACGCCTTGAGCGCTTGAGTCTGCAGCTTCTTGACGGTACTCAGTTTTCGAATCCCGGCGGCATCGAGATACGTGACCATATCATACGACAAGTACACCGCGTATCCCAACTGCCGGCCCACAGCGAGATATTTCAACACCGGATCCGCTGTCGGGGAGACGGCGGTGGATGCGCCTGCGGCGACGGCGGCGGCGGGTTTCGCATCGAGCACGACAGCGGCGGCCTTGAAGTGTTCGACGTTCTTGCCGACACGCAACAGTTTGCGTGTGAGCGCGAATTGTTTCTTGATGGTTTCAAAGGGCGCGATGGTGGCCTGGGAGTAGTTGGTGCGGTAAAAGTACCAGGCGAGGAAGCGGGAAAGGTATTGGAGGGTTCGAAGGATCTTGTCGCGGCCAACTATGATCAAAGCGGTGGTTAGTATGAAGTGTTTTCTGTGTGCGCTCCTTTTGTCCCTGTTTTCTTTTCAGAGTATTTTCACGGGGAATTATTTTACCAGTTGTAGCAACGAATCTCAAGTAATGAGCGACAGTAGGATGGTAGGCCAACGCAACAGCAACCATTTCGGCGGTGGAACGGTAGAGTATTCTCTACTCTCTCTTTCTTTGCTTGTATTGGAAAAAGTAATTAAACGGACGTTCTGCAACTCCAGGTTGAAACGGAGATTAGCAAGTCAGAATGGCAATTAACTACTCCGTAGTTAACTCGCGGTTTGCTCGGAGGTCGATGGTGGACGACGGTCGTCAGGTTCGTTAATATTCAGTATTCGCCAAAGCAAAGAAACGATATTATCAAGAATGAAAGTGAGAAAAAGAAGACACGCTCCTCTGTCGCTTTGGCAGCTGAAGCAGCCCGTCTCGTCGGCTTTGCTCCAGGAGAAATCGCGGGTGAAACACGTGATGGATAACCTCGGCATTCCACTCGGTATTCGCTCGCAGCTGGGCGACGACGACATGGAGAAGTCGTGAGAGACGAGGGCATACATAAATGCTCTATGGATGGGCTAGCTCTTGTTGCCAGGGTCATGGTATTAATCATTATATACTCTGCATGCTCTAATTACCAGGCATTGAAGGCCTATACACAGTTTCATAAGAAAGCGCCTGGGGGCAACCAAGGCTCATAAGAAAGCGGAATGTTGCAAGGCAGCGTATCCAGCAACAGAGATTTGGTTGACAATTATCGCATCGCCAGCTTTCACACTAACCTTGCTCGTTTGCGATTTGTTCACGGTTCTTGCGACCTAGAGTACTTGTATCATATCCGTTTTCTTCAAGGTATTTTCTGAACCGGGTGTCTTCGTATGTGATCGTGTCCTGGTTCGAAGAGATGTCATCAGCATGTGGCTCAAACCGGTGCTATACTTTCTAGCAAAATAGAGGGATGAATTATTCTTACCTGTCCAATGTCGGGCAACAGGAAGGCTGCCAACGCAGCGCTGACCAAACATAGCGCACTTGAAACAAAGAACGGATCTTGACCAGCGCGAATCTCGTTGGGTGCATTCTTTTGAATGATGGGGAAAACATAGGTTCCCACAAAGGCTCCGACCTTCCCCAAGGCAGCTGCAATTCCATAATACTGACCTCGAATGGCGGTTGCGCTGGTTTTGGATGCCACCAACCCGATATTATCTCCAGGACCAAGTTCGCCAAACGATAGGAAGAGGCTAGAGCGAAAACTTCATATCAGTACTCTGGCTCGCTGCCTACGCGGGATTTTGCGGAAAGCCTCTCACCCATAAACCACAACGAATGCGGCTACATTCTCGGGCGTCGCAAGCCATTTGTAACACCCGGCCATGATAAATCCAATTATTCCCTGAGCAGCGACTCCCAGAGTCAGGCAGTACCGCGGTCCGATCCAATCGCTCACCCATGCTCCTAATCCTGAGCCCGGGATGTAGAAAAGATTAATCACCGTATTCCAACCAAACGCTTTCCACAACGGAGCTGTATCAGCAAGAACAATCTTCAACCAGACGGAAGAGTATATTCCGAAAGAATAGGCCGAAAAGTCGTAAATAAACCAGATCAGGGAGACAATGAACTACTCGAACAGTGAGTTGTGCGAGCCCTTGTTAAAGGTCTTACGGGTATATTTGCTTACCAGTCTCCACCAGTAGAACCTAGTTCAAAGTCAGCGACAAATAATTTAAACGTTGGAGGAATCTAGCCACAGCTCCATAGTGGGCGCTAACAAGGAAGAATAACATACTTGACAATCAGCCAGACAGGATAATTATGCATTCTTTCCCGGTTAAACTCCTCCGGTTCCTTCAATTTCAACCGCAGGTAAAACAGGCTCAACGGTGGGATCACACCAAGGCCCAGCATTACGCGCCACGCCGCCCGTAGATGGCTCTCTGTGAAGATCAACACAAGAATCATAGGCACAAAAGCTGACACAACAAATCCAAAGTCAATCTGGAAGTTGGTGAACATGATAAACCAACGATTCCGGTGACCCTCTTTGAGCTCTCCCGTGCTCTCCGCAGCTGCCACACTGCCTGCTGGATACTCTCCGCCGATACCCACGCCGAGAAAAAAACGGTAGGCCGTGAGCGCTGCAAACAGCCCCGACTGACTTCCTCCGGCGCCATATGCTCCAGCGCAGAGAGCGGCGAAAATAACAAGAATAACTGTGGAAGCCATTAGCGACCATTTCCGGGAATAATGGTCGCTCAAATAGCCAAAAATGAGCTGGCCGACAACTGTGCCAGCAAATGCAATTGACGGGACATTTTTGACGGCGGCCGAGCTCGCATAAGTCTCAGGATAGAGAGTTCGAAGAATGGTGTTCACAGATCCAATAATCTACACATGTGTTAGGAAAAGGTGCTCGTTTGGAAGCCGTGCCCGAGGAATAAGTCCAATAAACATCCTCTGGCGTGACAGTATATCCCCAGGAAAAAAGTCACTCACGTTGTTTAAGTACCCGTCGGAAAATAGGCCAGCGCCACAAGCAATAATTGGCCAACTTCGCTCCCATCTTGACTTGTTTGTGTTTTGAAGCTCCTCAGCGAGAATTTGCTCTTCTGTTTTTTCAGCTAACGTTTCCTCGGATTTTGGTGTTTGGGCGTTTAATATGTCATCGGTAGCCATGGTCAATCACAGACAGATCTCCTGGAATATGCTTTCTTTTTATCCTTATCTTTTCTCTTACTTGCAAAGGGGAAAAATCAATATCCGACAGTCCACTGTCAATGACCGCTGCGGGGCATGACAGGCAAAAACGTTGAGAGTTGAGAGCTGGAAAGGACGGGGAAAAGGATTTCGGTCCCATCTCTGAGCGAGGAGGATCAGTCCAGTACATATGTAATGTATGCAGCTCAATGCCCCCAATCAACTGCTGCATAGATGAACTGTGGCGTTGGTCAGCCGTATCCTGTGATCCAAGTTTAAAATGACTTTGAGCGAACGAGCGTGCCTTGTTTCATACATCCCAAAGATATCATTGGGCGCTTGGAATGGGAAGAACCACATCACTGACAGGAGCTTGACATGGGTGACGAAAGATGGTGGAATTTGGCAGATCTGGGGTTGGGCCTGACTGCAATCCAGATCTTTTTGTTGGCAGTCGAAAACACTGTGTACGGAGCAGAGAAAGGTTTAGAAATGGCCAAATAGCTTTCTATTGAGGACCCATAGTCCCATGGTCGCATATGCCATGTAAGCTTGGCCCTAGTGACAGACGGCCTGTCCGGCGCCTCCGTGTCCCGTCATCGTCATCATCTTCCTTGACGATGGGGAAGCGGAACTAGCGTCATCAGAGTTCGGCTTTTCACGGCGGACAGCCCTTTGATAGTTAGGTGAGGTCTCCAGGCGCCGTTCGTCCGGATATGCACAGGCGATGATCGTGTGAGGTCCTTTATCTTCGCCAAGTCCCAAAAGGAGGATGGAAAGAGATGGGAACACATCAAGTAACGCACCACGAGCATTGCAAACATCAAAGCGTTGTTGAGTTAAGGCTCGGCGAACCGGGCTGCCAAGAACGCCGGCTTTCTAGGGCTTAACGACAGCTAAGCATTGCGATGGCTAGGCTTGGTAGAGGCTAAAGCCAGCCCTGAACACCTTAAACCTAACCTTAAAACACATTTTGTCGCCATTCTTGACGGAGTTGTTTCCAGCCAATCTAGTTGCTTTCTGGAGTGAAGAGTCTTCCCACCAAAGGTTGTTGGAGGAGAGGAGCAAAAAATAGGATGAAAATATTCTTGAATCACATATGTTTCCGAATGTCGCCAGGAAATCTAAACGTTGAATATGCGGAAGGTTGCAAACCTGGCCCCGAGACAGAGTAACCACCTCGCGCTCTGTACTGACCGACGGTAATACGTATGAAGCGTCTCTAAGTGACGATGCTGGCCAAACGGTCACACTGGAGATTACATCTTTTACTACTGGCAGTGTGATACTCCACTCTGTACGGAGTACTGTGTTTACAAACTTGGACTTCGTCGTTCGATTCGCTTGTGGTTTTCTTGCGGTGAATTCCATAGTTGATTTGGAACTCCTAAGACCGTCGCTTCTCGGAATAGACGCCTTGATCATTGCCACAAATCAAAGGATGATAGGCTCCAATTCGATTGTTAGCTCGCAGCCTTTGGGCAACTCGCATATTTCCAACGCAGGCAGAAGCCACATTGAATCCACAGATTTCCCATGGCTCGATTTCTTGGTATTGTATTGATTTGCCTAGCTCATTCAGACGCGGTTTTTAAAGTCGATTGACACTGCCAGCTGAGAATTTGACATGCAGACGTACTGAAAATGGAAGCTTGCCATAGACCCGTGGTTGTTGCTTGAATCGCCAACGTTCGTTTCGGAAGAATGGATCGGAGGGTGCATTACGGGTCAACAGTGCGTCTGTGACTCGATTAAGCCGACTAGCAAGATGGACATTTTCATTCGGTGTAGGAGGGTTTCGTCGGCAAGGCCGGTGTTCAGTGGACTGTATGTTGCCCGGCGAATATGCGCAGCGTCACGGGAAAAAATCTTCCAATAGTTCTTGCCAACTTCAATTCTTCGTGCTATGACTCTGAGAACTTGGGGTAAGTAGGACTGGTATCGTTAATTGATGGCTTGACAACATGGTATGCACGAGGAATCGATGCAGCTCCAGAGAAGTGATCTATTTCTTCAAAAGAACCAGGGAATCGACTCTTCTTTTAACTTGCTTGAACCTTGCCTGGTATTCAGCATCCCTCATTTCTTAAAGCAGATGACGAAAAATCATTCAATTTTCGTTGGAAGTCCATCTATCTCACTTAAACAAGTGATTGGAAAATACGGGGTGGTTGGGGCTGACTTGAATGACTTGACGCTAGTCCTAATCCAGACAAGCTAGCCAGACCTCCATTATCAGCTCCATCAAAGGCAATGCAGAGCTTCAAAGTCACAACGTACCTTTACGCTTAGATATTCCCCTCTCACTCTTCTTCCCTTATTTCTATTTCTACTCTACAGTTGATTTCGGCAGTCATGGGCTCTGAACCCCAGTATGCCAAGTACCCTGACCTCACACTCGCCCAAGATGTCTTCAACCTTGCCAACCCAGCATGCTCGCCAGCTCTCCGAGAAGGCTCCTTGAAGAAGCTCCAAGATGCCATCGAAGAGAACCATATGGCGCCACTGTACCGTCACCTAGCCCATCCGGTAGAAGGCATTCTAAATTCGTCCGGCGAAGGCGCTCCACAACTCGCTCCTGCAAATACCAATAAAGTGGTTATAGCAAGCGAGATGCTTCCCCATTCAACAACCGCCGCTATCGTCGATATTCCTTGGGATGAAAGATTATATGAAAGATTGGTAGCTGAGAATAACAAAGAACTTGAGACTATAGAAAAGGAGGAGGCCGACGCAGCAGAGGCAGCTGGAGATACAGAGGTTCAGGCTGCTCGGGGGAAACGCGCAGAGTTCTGGGCTCGGGTTGGAGATAGGGTAGGAAGCATACATCTTTCTGCATGAACTTGTCGGCCACTATCTATGAGCTAATATCAAGTTCAACTTAGGATAAAGCCGTCGCTGCCTATGAAGCTGTGTTCGAAAACACCGGAGTGCTTGGCACGAAGATCGACATCGTTTTAGCTATAATACGAATTGGATTATTTTTTAGCGACAAGCTGTTTGTCAAGAAACATATCGAGCGGGCCAATTCTCTTGTGGAGGGTGGTGGTGACTGGGACCGCCGAAATCGGTTGAAGGCTTACAAAGGCCTCCATTTACTTACGATCCGCAATTATAAGTTGGCCGCGCCGCTTCTCCTGGACAGTTTATCCACTTTCACTAGCTACGAGTTGTGTAGTTATTCGTCCTTGGTCGTCTATGCGGTGCTCGCGGGGTCTTTGTCCTTGAAGCGGGTCGATTTCAAGGCTAAAGTGGTTGACGCGCCAGAAATCAGGGCAATTCTAGGTGAAGGAGGAGAAGAACGGTTATCGGCGTTGACAGGAGCTATATCGTCCGGTCCTGGTGCCGGTGACGAGGAGATGAAGGACACGGCTAGTGCGACTCCAGGTCAAGCATCAACAGTCGTCAACCTCTCAACCCTGGGTACAGGAAGTGGTCTCCAAGCCGAAACCGAGGCTCCCGTCGATTTTACTCCGCTGTCAAATCTTGTTAGCAGTCTTTACAATGGAATATACCGCACGTTTTTCACTGCTCTCGCGGCGGTTGAGGACGAATTTCTCACTCAAGACCGGTACCTGCATGAGCACAGATCCTGGTTTGTTAGAGAAATGCGGTTGCGAGGATATCAACAGTTGCTACAAAGTTACCGAGTGGTTGGTCTAAACAGCATGGCGAATGAATTTGGAGTTACCGTGGATTTCCTTGACAGGTACGTATTGCCACCTCGCCAACCCGTGAAAAAAAACTGTGTCTGGCACTGACTGAGTACTGAACAGAGATCTTGCCAAATTCATTGCCGGCGACAGAATAGCCTGCACGATTGACCGAGTCAATGGCGTGATAGAAACCAACCGTCCGGATGATAAGAACAAGCAATACGCCGATGCGGTGAAGCAAGGTGACGCACTCATTACCAAGCTTCAGAAATACGGCCAGGCAGTGAGAATGAGGGGCAGTGAGAGAGGTTAATGATACAAGATTTTGCTTCACCAGTCCACGGGTTGTTTTGGTTCAGCGAAGTCAACCATAAATTCACCAAAACCAGGGAGCGATTCATTTATTGTATCACCATCTACTGCTAGGTGCGAATAATAGACGATGCGCATGAATTTTTTCGAATCAAAATCAGGGGTAGTTACAAGTAGTATGCTGCTGTAGGCGGAAGTGAGACAGAATGGCGTTTTAAGATAAATGTGATAGTATCTCTTTGTATGTCATACTCGGTAGAAAGAGTACCAAATAAGCAACTGGGAAAGTGAATCGAATAGGTCTGAATTGATGACCGGATGTTCCTGGTGAACCACTGCATCGTGACTACTGTTGAGTCTCCGCTGGGAAAATTTGATGGGTTGCGGAAAAGCCAACGCCACAGAAACCAACCGGACTTGAAGAATTCACCGTCTCAGAACCTGCAGCAAAGGAGAAGACGTGTCAACAGCAATAATTGCTCCCTCCTTGCATCATGAACTAGAGGATACCACTAAAAAGGAAGATTTATACTCCATCTCCATCGACTCTCGTCCCCTGGTTCGGAACCCAAAATCTACCCATGTCTCCCATACCCCGGTGCACTCGGTCCTCCTCTCTCTTTTTCCCTACCTACGAACGTATATCTGGAGCTCAGTCAGTGGTGCTGTCACGGTTCGCAGCCGGTCCTGCAAGCTCACGTCCAGGTAAGCGCTTTTTTTTTTTGTTTTTTCTCTTTTTTTCCCCAAATGCTTTTCTATGACACATGAAATACGGGAACAGAAGGCCAGTCGTTCTCGCAGCTCAAATGACCCGATGCAGGCTTGGTATCAGGCATCCGGGCCAATCCGCACCTTTTTGCCTTCCAAAATCTCTGATAGTGCCCCGCTATCTTTCCCCTCCATTATTTGAGCGGGTGATTGACGCTGAATTCCGGTACTTCCTCTAGATAACGCTCGCACGTCCTCTCGTTATCCTTGCTTGTCGTCACGCTTCTACTCAAATAGCAAGATGGGTTCTTTGCCGACTGGTCGTCTCAACAAGGGGAATATCAACGCCAATGTCGTCGCTGCTAGATATGCGGTTCGTGGAGAGTTAGCTGTCAAGGCGGAAGGGTATAGAGTCAAGTTGGAACAAGCGGTCGATACGTTGCCGTTCGACAAAGTCATTTTCGCCAATATTGGAAACCCGCAGCAGCTAGATCAGAAACCTATCACTTTCTTCCGGCAAGTGCTCAGTCTTCTGGAGTACCCGCCCCTACTGGAGAATGAAGACGCTTTGAAGTCGGTGTTTGGGTACAAGCAGGATGTCATTGACCGGGCGAGAGGCCTTTTGAAGGACGTCCAGAGCGTCGGGGCTTACAGTCAAAGCCATGGATCTCCGTTAGTACGAAGGAGCGTCGCCAAGTTCATTGAACGGCGTGATGGCTTCCCCGCCGATCCGTCCCACATTTATCTCTCCGCCGGAGCGTCGTCGGGAGTGAACACACTACTCAACATCCTTTGCGCCAACCGCGAATCCGGCGTCCTCGTCCCGATCCCGCAATATCCACTCTATACGGCCACACTGGCCGTCCTCAACGCGAGATGCGTTCCCTACTACCTCGATGAAGAAAGCTGCTGGGGTACGGATGTTGAAGGGATCAGGGCATCCGTTGCTAAGGCCAAGGAAGAGAACACGGATGTCCGTGCGATTGTCGTAATCAATCCGGGGAACCCCACGGGAGCTTGCCTTACCCCGGAAGCTATCAAGAATGTGATCGATCTCGCGGTCGAAGAGAATCTCGTCATCATCGCGGATGAAGTCTACCAGACGAACATCTTCAAGGGAGAGTTTACTTCGTTCAAAAAGAGACTGCGGCAGCTACAGCAGGGATCTCCTGGGAAATATGACCACGTGGAACTTGCATCATTGCACAGCGTGTCGAAAGGCATGGTGGGCGAATGTGGCCATCGAGGAGGTTACTTCGAACTCGTTGGGTTCAATAGTGACGTTGAGGAGCAGATCTACAAATTCATCAGTGTCATGCTCTGCCCGCCCGTCATCGGCCAGTGCCTCATGGAATTGATGGTCAACCCGCCCAAGGAAGGAGAGCCAAGTTATGAATTGTATCAGAAGGAATACAGTGCCATTGCCACTGGATTATACCAGCGCGCTGCCGCTTTATATGAAGCTTTCAAGCAGATGGAAGGTGTCGAGTGTCAGGAACCACAGGTATTTGCCCCCCCGGTCCCATCACTTTAAACTTGGCTCAACTTTCTAACCAATTCACGCCTTTTTCTCTAGGGTGCAATGTATCTTTTCCCATCTATCACTCTCCCACCAAAGGTCATCGCGGCTGCTGAAGCAGCAGGTCGTCTGCCCGATGAGTTCTACGCCCTCCGACTCCTTGACGCTACTGGCGTGTGCATTGTGCCAGGCTCTGGGTTTGGCCAGAGATCAGGAACATACCATTTCCGCACGACGTTCTTAGCTCCGGGCACCGATTGGGTGGACAGAATCGTGGACTTCCACAAGAAATTTATGGACGAATTTAGATGAGCGAATTTATAGAGACTTTTGGATAGTGGTCATCTATATATACCCTCATGGCCTCATTTTCTTTTGCATATATCCTGGCGACAATTGAGGCCAATCTATCTTGTCGATATACTCTCTCCTTTTCTAGCACAGGTGCGAGTACCATGAGTACTTTTTGGCGGTGTTGATCTTCTCTCAATATAGACACACATTAGACGAGTAAAAGACAATTCGAAACTTTCATGAAAGCACTGTTCCTTTTTTTTTCTCTCGTATGTGACAAACAAAATAGCGAAAACGCCCAAGAAATGATCAGGTGCAAAGCGTGGAGCCAAACTTCTCCGTCTCTCAGCTCGGCAGGGGTCGGTTCCCGGTCACATGGGCCGGAAAATTTCGGATTATGTGTTGTCGAAATATTTTGGGACTTCCGAATTGAATTGCAAACGCAGCGAAAAGAAAAGACGAAAAGAAAAGACGAAAAGAAAAAGAAAGAAAAGCGTTTTTGCCTTGAATAGCCGAAGAGGAAAATTCGATACTTGTCTTCAAGCTATGGTCACGAAAACACAAAAATAAATATTGAATGTTCGTAGCATAACTACGGAGTGTACTCCGTACAGGGCTCTGGGATCGAATTTCGCCCGGGTTCGGACATCTTCCTTCAACAGAATTTTTCCTCCTTCGTTCCTTTTCTTAGCGCTGCGGGGTGGCTGGAATTTTCCCGAAGGATCTTTGACTTACATAGGGCTAGATGTGGAGGGGTCTTGAACTGCGGATGGTAGGGCAGGGGGTGCAGTTCAAGTTGTATTCGGGGCAGGTCGAGTCATAGCATCTATGCGAGTACCTTGGTCGAAGAAGTTATGAAGCTCAATGGCAGTTCTGTGGCACTGTGGCAGGTCGAACAGCAAAAAGCACTTCTCCTTCACGGCGGAACGGTGTGGTTAAACAACAAACTGTTTTCTAGATGTCTATACTCCGTACTTGGGGAGAAATCTTCCAAAATAGGAAGTCTGACACATGCTATATAACCGTGAGCTATTATTATTCCTCAACGTAACCACCGGCTTTTTGGTTTCAAACAGGCAGAGCTAGAAACGTGATGGAAAGGGGCATAGGCACTCTGTACATCTGGCACTCGGTCCCTGTATGTGTATTTTCAACACGGAGTACACTGGGACGTGTGTATGTATGTACAGCAATTGTCAGGTACCAATGATAGGTATAAGCTACTGAGCAGCGCTCTTGTAATTCAGAAATCCCAGATGGAAATTTCTGGAAAATGGATGAATGTAGCGAGCGGCGCAGTAGGTTGCCTCTGCTAGCGATGAAAACTTTTTGATAGTGGACGCAGGGATTGTAGTTATATTGCAAAAAAGAATTTAGTTGCCTACAACTTCTTCCGAAGGAGCATGGGAATCTGATCCATGCAAGCCAGGATGTGTTTCTCCCTTGCGCTCTGCCTTTTAGATTCGATGGATTGAAAATCACCAGCACTCAGTGGCAGTGGTATAGAAGTGAGTTGCTGCTCGATGCCAAACAGCAATGACGCAAATGCACCCGGGGTGGAAGTGAACTGTGACCGCCGGCGGGAAACCACAGAGTTTACGTCATTTTGCTTTCTTCCGTTTGGCCTGATTGGACGTGGCCATTTCTGCCGACGGTTGCCGAGAGTGACGAGAATCGCCCGTAGTTACTTGTGGGGACTCTCAACCACGGGCAGAGATTTCTTCCTTTGCTGGCAGTCAATACATGAGCAGAGAAACGGAAGTTGGTTCAAGACAGAGTTCACAGAGAGGAAAGAGATGCAAATAGCAAGCAGCACGTCAATTACACAGCATTCTGGTTGGTGATAATAATAGGGCATCTACCCTTGACCCTCGAGGTACGGAGGATACTGTTATGTGTATGTACTGTCGATCGTAGGTTCCGATATCCATGCCAGAAAGACCACAAGGGATGGCATTTGTTTCTCTCTCGTTTTTGGGGTGTCTGGGCACAGGCTGTCGGTCATGTGTGCCCAGCCACACTCTGCTTAGTCAATTCGGCCCTGCGCAGTCTAGCCCCGTTCAGACGCGCTGAAGGAGAAAACCTGCTTGTCCCACTATCCAGGCAAGTGACATAATCGATGGGAGATGCCACAGCATGCAATTTTGATTTGACACTGTAGAATGAAATCTGCAGCTGTTGGAACTGTAAGTAGCGGTCAAAGAATGAGGCGAACCGTCATTCAAGAAACAAAAGGGCAAACAGCTGCCCGGAAGTCAGGTCCTTTCTCTTTGTCTTCTACCATCATCTACTTTTATATATCCCCTCGCACAAGAGTGAGCCCTGTCTGCAGGATTAAGTAATACCCGTTGCTGCACTTGTCCCAAGAAGGGAGCTTTGTTTCGCATTTTTTTTCTTTTCCATATCCACCGTCATCCAATTCGCACTCCGCAACCCCTGAGAGCCCTGTTCCGCTGACTCCATTTTTTGCGTTTCCCACATCTACAGAGCCTGGGCCGTATCGGGACTTCTCGGGCCAGTTTGCTGCCATATTTAATTTCGTCCACGGTAAAATTCTCTGCGAATACTACGCCACAGCCCAGCTTGGTCTCTGATTACCCGGTATCTTCCGTCAGCTGTGGGGAACGACGCATGGAACGGGAGGTCTAACCAATCTGTGGGACAGGGTAGGACTTTCGCCGTGAATTCGATTTCGTCGTACCCCTTCTCCGTAATCAAAAGGCAAATCATGGATTCCGCTCCCGCATCGTCGACTCCTCGTGCTCCCGTTAATATACCCTCGAGTCGCCCACTTCCTCTTGACTCTTATCCCTCAGACTTTGTTCGACAGCAAGTTGCCAAACAACAACATTCCAACTACCATTCCACATCCCTAAGAAACATGGTGTCGACATCCGTCAATCGCACTGCGCTGCACCCCACTGGTGTACAGTATGTGTTTACCCTGCCTTGCCCGCCCTGTTGTTGTCAAACCCTGTTGCCGCGGCTATCCTTGTTGTTGTCGTTGTTTGTGAATTGATACTCCGCCGCCAGTGCCCTTCCTTCTTCAGTGAAGTTATATGAATGCATGGAGTAGCTTCATAAGCATAGACAACAAATAGCAATTGCAGCAGCAACATCCAATACCCAAACAAAACACAACATTTGATCTTGACCATGTTTGCTGACTGTGACCTTAGACCAGGAAAGGGCCATACAGAGCTTGAGGAGGAACTCCTTGAGACTGCTCACATTGACTATGAAAGAGTTGCAATCGTAAGTTTTGCCTTTCTCTCAACTGCCCGAATACCTTTTGAATATCATTGTCTCATGAAGTCTTCCAAACAATATACTAATTACCAATTAAACAGATTGCCAATCCTTCTGTGGCCGCTCTTTACGAAGATGCCCTCGTCTATGAAACCGGAACTGCTATCACATCCAGCGGGGCTTTAACCGCATACTCTGGCGCCAAGACTGGAAGATCACCTCTCGACAAGAGAATTGTCAGAGAGGCGACCTCGGAAAATGAGATCTGGTGGGGTCCAGTCAACAAGCCTATGTCTCCTGACGTGAGTCAATTTCAAATTTCTACTTTTCAGCCTCAAGGTGCCTTTCTATCAAGCTGTCCGCGAGATCGTGTGACTGCTCATCAGGCCAAGGCTATATCCGTCTCCCCAGTTACTATATTTCCCGATGTTTTTTTCATTGTTCCCTGTTCTCTTGGCAGCTATTGGGGCTGTGCGGGTTCCCCGCGCTTTTCGTGTGGCGCCTGGACCCCTCTCCATCACGTGATATGACGTCGCGACCTGTGCTAACCGTGTTACCCGATCGGCAGGTCTGGAGAATCAACCGTGAGAGAGCAGTCGATTACCTAAACACAAGAAACCGAATCTACGTGATTGATGGTTATGCCGGCTGGGATGAGCGCTATCGTATCAACGTCCGCGTCGTTTGCGCCCGCGCCTACCATGCTTTGTTCATGCGTAACATGCTTATCCGACCCAAGCGGGAGGAGCTCGAGCATTTCCACCCCGACTATGTCATCTACAACGCCGGATCTTTCCCCGCCAACAGATGGACTGAGGGTATGACTTCGGCTACCTCGGTGGCCATTAACTTTGCCGAAAAAGAGATGGTCATTCTTGGCACCGAGTACGCCGGAGAGATGAAGAAGGGTGTTTTCACCGTGCTCTTCTATGAGATGCCCATCAAGCACAATGTCCTTACGCTGCATTCTTCTGCCAATCAAGGTACAGATGGTGATGTTACCTTGTTCTTCGGTTTGTCTGGCACCGGGAAGACCACCCTCTCCGCCGATCCCAAGCGTGCATTGATTGGTGACGACGAGCACTGCTGGAGCGACCGTGGTGTTTTCAACATTGAAGGAGGAGTATGTGGCCCCCGTCACCTGGTCTGCTTGGTAGTTACAAATATTCTAACAAAATCATTAGTGTTACGCCAAGTGCATTGGTCTGTCCGCAGAGAAGGAACCCGATATCTTCAACGCTATCAGATTCGGATCTGTCCTTGAGAACGTTGTCTTCAACCCAGAGACACGCGTTGTCGACTATGATGATGCTACTTTGACTGAGAACACCCGATGGTAAGCTTGCGTATCTCAATCTCGTATATTTCGATTTTGCCCACTAACTCTTTCTAGCGCCTATCCTATTGAGTACATTGAAAACGCCAAAATCCCATGCTTGGCTGAACAACATCCTTCAAATATCATCCTTCTCACATGCGATGCTCGCGGTGTCCTGCCACCAATTTCTAAACTCACCAGTGAACAAACTATGTTCCATTTCATCTCTGGTTACACCTCCAAGATGGCTGGTACCGAGGATGGTGTTACCGAACCCCAAGCTACCTTCTCATCTTGCTTCGCGCAACCTTTCTTGGCTCTCCACCCAATGCGCTATGCCCGCATGCTCGCTGACAAAATTGCCGAGCACAAGGCTAACGCTTGGTTGTTGAACACCGGCTGGGTTGGTGCTGGTTGCACAACTGGCGGCAAGCGTTGCCCGCTCAAGTATACTCGTGCCATCCTTGATGCCATTCACTCCGGTGAGCTCGCCAACGTCGAGTATGAGACTTACGACACTTTCAACCTTCACATTCCCAAGTCTTGCCCCAACGTTCCTAGCGAGTTGTTGAACCCCAAGAGAAGCTGGACTGGCTCTGCTAGCTTCAAGGGCGAAGTCACCAAGCTGGCTGAACTTTTCAACAGCAACTTTGAGAAATATAGCGGAGAAGCCACCCCAGAGGTCCTGGCTGCTGCCCCCGTTGTTATTTCTACAGACGCTGCTGCGCCAGAGTCCCAAGACTCATCCAAGACAGCCCCAGCGCCTGCTGACTCAACACAACCTGTACCGGTCAACGGTGAACAGGCCCAAGCAAATGGGGCCTCGAATTGACTAGCCAAGGAGAAGTCAACACCACAGTCGGAAGAGAAAGTGGAACACAAATCAAAACTTCGATTCTTGAGTCTACGGAGAATGTTGTCGAAAAAATAGCCCGATGAGTCGGTCTTTCCGAGTCCTTTGTTCGCATGGACGTGTATTTCCAAACAGTTACGGGATTTTTTTTTTTTCTTTCCTTTGTTTTTCCTTTTGACATGCATAGCTGCCTGGGTTCGTGCATCATTTGAGAAGTTCTAATATTTCTAATGTTTTTATGGCTCCCTTTATAACACCCTACTGCATCACTCTCTGCCTATCCAACCCTGTCCCCTTCAAATCATTCGGTCCATGCTCCGCCTAGAGCATATCCAACATCATTCCCGCATTTGTCATTTTCATCATGAACTTTCCTTGTTTTGAGTCTTTGTCATTGATGCGTTTCATGTTATATATCATCCATACACGCTGTCATCACCCGGTCCGAAAAGCAGAGTACTCTGTCTGCTACTTGATTGTTTACAGGCGGAAGTCGACGAAGATGACGATGAAGAGAATATATTTAGGGGCAATGGAAATAGAAAATTTTATATTTTATTTGTGGCTCCTGACAAACGATAGGTGAACCAAGATGGTGATATTCATAGCTATACTTGTCCTTCTTCAAAACACACGGGAGTCCACCAAGCTGTAGACTTGGAAAGTGGCAGGTGTATTTCAAGGGGCATATTGTTAATAGACTGACAAATGGTATTTGTCCCCAAATAGTTGCTTGTAAAAGAGTGCTGGGTGAGTGACTGCGTAGTTACTTGTCCTTGTCCTTGTCCAAAGACTGTTGTTCCCACCACAACTCAGACTTAATAACTAAGGGGTTCTTGCAGCCTCATTGTTTAATCCAATGAATCAGATCTCATGCTCTAACACGCTCAGGCTGGTGCCACAAAAGATTGGGCGGTGAGAGTAACTTGACTGGGAGCAACATCTAATGTGCCAAAGTCGTCCTGTTGTCGAAGAATTTGAAATAGACCAGAGATCAACGGGACATGGGAAGAAAAGTGGCTGAGAAGGGGAATTCAAATGGACTGGAGCTGGCAGCAAGCCACATGATCAAGGGGCAAATCAAACACGGACAGGCGTGTCAGTTGGGTTTAGTGAACCTACCCCGCATCCGCGTAGGTATACAGTACCTCTGCTGCGTGTACAGCTACAACACGAGTTGTTTTCGATACCCTTCTTTTCATCTGGAAGCATGAGAGTGTTTCCCATGAGTCTGTGGTTAGGCAAATGTCTTTTCATCCGTAAGGAAGCCGGATGCCGATGGTGGTCATGGGGAGTTTCCATGTAGCCCTACGGAGTATACCTATACCGGGGCTCTAGTTATGAGCTTAACCGGGTGGGCGTCAGCTAACTAGTTATCTGTCTGAAGTTGCGAAGATAAACACTGGAAGAGCACCCGGCTTGGGGATCCACGGCGGTAGATATACATAATCCTCACGTATTCCCTTCCCGGCAGATTCACGAGGAGAAAGGCCCGGGTACTCAAGAGGTACTAGATACGGCTGGCTCCTGCTGGTTGTCCGTGCTGTTACATGTACTCTCTACATATATGAAACTACCCTCTGCACTTCCCGTTGCAAGCTCTGCGTCACTTTAGCCTTCCCTTCCTGCTGCTTCTCGCCTGACCTCCACTGTTCTCCTCTTCAACTCTGCTCTCTGCTCTCTTGTTCCCCAATCTTCACCCTCATCATCGTCCTCGTCCTCACCTTCATCAACCATCCTCCCCTCATTTACATCCCCTCGTCCCTCTCACTTAACTAGCTGTTGTTCAGGTCAACCATTGCAAATCAATCGGCCTCTACTCTCTTTTCCCTCCGTTGTACCCATCACCTGTGTTCTTCACGACTCAAAGAATAACCGTCGTTGGGTTCGACTCCTCCGGTTGTTTAATCAACGCTTTCCATCCGAACCTACCCCCTTATCAAAGCAGCTGTTGCGCCTCACTCATTTACCACATACATCGGAGGGACGTAT
Organism: Byssoonygena ceratinophila; assembly: GCA_001430925.1. Taxonomy (NCBI): domain Eukaryota; kingdom Fungi; phylum Ascomycota; class Eurotiomycetes; order Onygenales; family Onygenaceae; genus Byssoonygena; species Byssoonygena ceratinophila. Next base: position 53,507 of record LJPH01001050.1, read on the forward strand.
GCGAAACCATTGACCTGTCGATTCATCCGAAGAAACTCCTGGCACACCAAGAAGCCACACTCCCCCAGTTACCGTTTGGCTGTGTCTTACACGCTCACTGTCAAACCTCCATCATCACCCGGCTGGAGGTTGAGTGGCACGCTGCTCTACTTGCAGTCAATTGCTCCCACCGAGGTAGGTTCTCCCATCATTTCCATCATATTTCCTCCTTTTCCGTGTACCTACCTATCCAATGTCCGGTGGCTCAATTACCCCGCTCCGAGGAGCTTGCGGGGTCCAAGCTTCCCAATCTGGAAATATAAACCCAACGCGTTTGGCTGATGATGACAACCAGCCACCCGATCTAGTATATAGCGCCAGCCCATAACCTATCTTGGCCATTGGCCCTGTCCACTCTGGGATCGCTCCTATTCTCCCTCATTCGACCATGGCTTCCACATCTCTAAAAGATACAGCTGCCGCCGCTGCATCCAAAGCATCCAAAGCACCCAAAGAAGCCAAAGCGGCTATGGAGAACTCTTCCGAACGCGTTTCGTCATTCTTTCATACTCCGTTCATGCGCGCGGCATTGCCCTTTATCAATGGCGGTCTTGCGGGTATGACGGCCACCACCTGCATTCAACCTATTGACATGGTCAAAGTCCGATTGCAGCTGGCAGGCGAAGGCGCTAGAACTGGCCCCCGTCCCTCGGCATTAGGCATCACAAGGGAAATCATTGCCTCTGGCAGAGCACTCGACTTGTACACCGGACTGTCTGCGGGCCTCTTGCGCCAGGCAGTGTACACCACAGCACGGCTCGGTTTCTTTGACACTTTTATGGCTACGCTCAAGCGCCGGGCAGCAGCTTCGGGCACCAAAGTGACTTTTGGTGAGCGTGCTGCAGCAGGGTTGACAGCCGGTGGGATAGCAGCAATGGTGGGAAACCCTGCAGATCTAGCACTTATCCGAATGCAGTCCGACGGATTGAAGCCCAAGGAGGCCAGAGCCAATTACCGCTCTGTCATAGATGCCCTGGCCCGTATTTCCAAATCCGAAGGAATCACCGCTCTCTGGGCTGGAGCTTTTCCGACGGTACTCCGGGCAATGGCACTGAATTTCGGCCAACTAACCTTCTTTTCTGAGAGCAAATCCCAGCTGGAAGCCCACACAAATCTTTCTCCGCAGAATAGAACTTTCGCTGCATCGGCACTTGCCGGATTCTTTGCCAGTTTCCTGTCTTTACCATTTGATTTTATCAAGACACGTCTTCAGAAACAACAAAAAGACCCCAAGACCGGACAAGTGCCGTACAAGGGTGTGTTTGATTGCGCTCGGAAAGTTGTGCGGGACGAGGGGTGGTTGAGATTTTATCGTGGCTTTGGGACTTACTATGTTCGGATCGCGCCCCATGCGTAAGTGGATCCTAACTTAAATCCTTGCTATTTTCTTTTACCCCCCTAACAGCGATCCCTCCCGTCCTTGGCCCACCAACCAACGTAGTAGCTAATCTGGTTTTCTTAGCATGATCACCCTTATCGCCGTCGACTACCTCAACCTGTTGTCATCATAGGTCAAACTGTGAATCACACCACTCTTCGCCTGTCACGGTTAATTGCCGACAACACGTCCCTGCCTATTCTCTCGTTGAGTATGGCTGCAACAACAAAATGACTCTCAACTGAAAACCGAAAATTGATACAGAAAAAAAGGAAAGACTCTGCACCCGAGTTTTGTCGGGGTTCAAAGCAACGGAAATTACATTTTATATTTTACATCTATTATCGCAGCATTTATATCCATCGTGTTTGATGGACAACCTTGTGTTATGTGATATCGAAAGATTGTTTCTTTGCGATTACTTTGATACCATAATACCATGAATTTGTTAGTTACTGTCTTTAGTTAGGGATTATTCTCGATATCTCGTATATCTTAGCATTGAAATTGATTGACAATATTTGTTTCTGTCTTTGCAATCTCAACCAGAAAGGTTCAGGGAGGCTGATGGCTGCATGAGCAAGTTTGGGGGATCAGTAGTGGACTTCATAGAAACCCCGAGATATGATCATTACCTATAACTCGACCTGCACACAACGTGGCTCTGACCATTGGAAATCATTGACCGGCCTGATGTATGTATGTATGTACATGCAGGGACAGGATAACAGACAGCTCGGGGATATTCCGATGGGCAGTTTGCATTATATTTTGTATGCCAGGTTTCACCAACAGGCTGTGAGTATCAACAGATCGTCCGTCGGATTTACCATGGGGTTCTCGAGGCGACGGCCGTATTTTCCCTTGATTTCTTTATATTGAAATATATAAGTTGTAAAGCAAACATAGGAGGGAGGTAATAGTTACGAAAATTCATAATTACATATTTCTTTGTAAACTCCGCCCCCACTGAGAGCCCAAACACACCCTTTTTTTTTTTTAGAGGCCAAACGCGATTCGCTTCCAGACACCCTCTACATCCTGACAAAGAGCCAGGAACCCGTCGCTTTCCAGCTGTTGACACACCCAGGACTCCACAAGCGCAGAGCGATCTGATGTCGGCGTCGAAAGGTAGGATGATAAGTCGGCGGTGGTGAGTAACGTCGTGCCGGTGGAAGGTGTGGCTCTGGTGTTGGGTTGATCAACAGTGTTGCTACCGCGTTGATTTGGCATTTGGGGTGGATTTGAGGACTGGTTGTAATTGTTTGTAGGGTTGGTTTGAGGTTGAGGTTGAAATGGCACCGGGGCAGCGCTGGGGAATGGGTCTGTTGGCATTTTTTTGTTTTTAATGGATTAGTTAAAAGCCTCGCGGGTGAGGGGAATCAAAATAGTTTGTGTGACATGAAATGGAAATGAAAGATGTATTTATTACTGACCGAGCTGATTGTTATTCTGGCCACTTGCAAGGGCAAGATCCCTCGTTCCGGTCGACGTGGTAGGCGTAGTAAGTTCCAATGGCCACTTCTGAGGGGATAAACTAGAGGACGCGAGTGAAGTTGACTTGCCATGATGGTCTATAAAGGTATCACTTTTAGCCATTCTTTCCATCGCACCGCTAAACGTGGGAGGAGGAGGGAGGTTGAGTCTATCCGAACTGACTCTCATCAGTGTATTTTGGGGCTTTGGCGCCAAAACTGGCAGTCCATCAGCGTGTCTCTGGGTCCTGACTCCAAGAGCGCCAGCAACGCGAGTGTCCCTATTTACGATTTGGTTTGGCGGAACGTGGTATTGCTGCCTGGGTTGAGGCCTTGCAAAGGGAAGTTCTCTCTTTGGGGGAAGTAGATGGTTTAATGCCTCAGGGTCAAAGAAAGTCGGGGCTGTCGACGGTCGTTCATCGAGGCTTTCGCGCGGTATCATCGTGTTGCCATTAACTGATTGGGCGTTTCGTGAAGGGGGAGCTGTCGCCAGCGTAGAAGAAGAAGAAGAAGCCTGTTTTGATAGATATATCAGTTTGACGTTGCACACTCGAAGAAGTGCCAGAGATGGCCAAAAACACGCGATTCTTGCTGCGAATAACGACCAGTAGAGACATCCTTTAGCGAACAGTGGTCACTTACGATGGTAGATGGACGCGTCTCTGGAGCCATAGGTAGAACAGCTCGTGTACTCTGGCTTCCAAGCTGAGAAGCAGCCACTCCTGATGAGGTAGAAACCGCACCATGAGCCCAATTCGATGTGTTTGGCCTCGATGGGAATGCAGACGACTGTGAACCAGCAGTCGACTCAGTTAACGGACAGCCGACTTCACTCAATATTGAGATGGCTTTGCAGTAATCCGCGTTCGAAGAGAATTTCAGCTGGAATCTGCGTATCTATCAACGGAATTAGTACATTTCGCTTCTGAAATACCCCAGTGAGTGCGGCACCTGATTGATATGCGTGGGATAGCGGATAGCGAGGCAAGGGGACTTGACGATCACGGCTATCGGGGCTTTTGCATTCGAGATCTGTGACTGACTCGATGAGCTGGTCACCGCTTCTTTGGCGAGGGCATCGAGATCGAGGTCTTCCTGATGAATACCCATGTCCCGGATTAGCACAAGACATATTTTTGCGGATTGTTACGATCTGCCGAACACACCAAGACATCCGTCCCTCGTAGCACCTTCAGCGTCGGCTTATCCGTCGCCCATGCGGCCGCATTTCCCCGAAGCTGCGGCCGGTCAAACACAGCTACGAGATCAGCGCCACCTGATATATGAGTCCAACTCAGTGGTGAGGTTCGGCCTGCGGTTGTCGTGACATAGGAGAATTTTGACACCGGCAACACCAGGGGAAAATCTCCCTGACTTTCCATGGCAAGCAAGAGAAAGGCAAACAGAAATTTACTTGTCCATACACTATATAGCAGAAAAAAGGATGTAGAATTGCCGTCTGAGTATTCTACAGAAGCAGAAGACACCGCAAACTCAGGGCGAGGGGTATATGTATGTAGTCCATAGTTATCCCCCCACCAGGACAACTACCTAATTAGGAACACACACCAGAACATAGTCCCAGTGTACTCTCTGGCACATTTTAATGAGAATCTAGATAAATCAGCGTCCAGCAGTAAAGCCTTGGAAGCCGTAAAGCCTTATAATCCCTCTTAAAGTAATTGATGCTCCATTATCCATATCGGCCCTTGATCAAGGGGATCAATATGCGCCCTTCAACCGCTCACCAGAGTCGTTGTTGCGATGTTCGGATGACCGCTTACATAATCAGAAATGGCCGTGGAGCTTGATATTTCCGAGCCGGCCGCTTATCTAACCGAGTCACCTTTCCTAAAGCGGCTAGCGTCTGCTCTGCTTGGTATAAAATTGTTTTTCCTCCCACCTTCCAATCACTTTCCATCCACGTGACCGCACCTCCAGCACAGCATCACCATCATCCAATTAGCGTTGGTTTGTGCCTCTCAGGTGAACACACGTGACCAAAATGAGCTTTCAAAGAAGTCGACTGGAGACGGATTCCCGCTATTTTTATGATAGCTTGACAACTGCGTACTCGCAGTCTGGGTAAGCTCGATTTTTCACCCTCACCGAGCCTGAGATCCTCGTCATTCTACCATTCTTCATTTCGCTTTGGCTTTGGCTTTCGCGTCGCTTTCGCTTTTGCTTTTGATTACTGATTATTTTCCCTTCCAGCCGGGTCCCCTCGTGGCCCCTAAGCCCTCAGAGGGATTGGGTTGTTGGGAGGAAGCGGTTCAGCCCGCAGGCCTTGTTTAGAGAGGTCGGGCGGCAGGGGGGATACCACCAGGCCTCCTTGAACAAGAGGCACTGGTGGGATATTGCCCTGAGCCTTGGGGTGACTGGTGGGCCGCGGGGGGTCCTAGCATTCCAGTTCAAATTGCTCTACGCGGAGCGATTGTTGTGAGTACTAATATATCATCTACTTTCTACAATGTATCTCTGACTGACTCGACTTGGGGATTCTCAGGGATCTGGAGGTCCGAACCATTGGCTTTATTGCGCCAGTGGCTGCTCTTGGTGAGTAGGCGACAGCATGTTTTTGTCCTCTATTTTGCCCTCCATGTTGGCGGTGTCTTCCGGTTGCCCAAAATGGACTTTTTACCAAAACAAGACTAACAAGGCTTTGTCAGCTGGCAACGCGCCTCCTCCTCCTCCCCCTCCTCCTCCCCCTCCTCCT
>LJPH01001050.1:59214-160347 GCA_001430925.1 Byssoonygena ceratinophila
CTCCACCACCACCACCACCTCCTCCTCCTCCTCCTCCTCCCGGCCATCATTTCCTAGACCTTCCGTGGTTTGATCCCACCAGCGGCACGTATCCTTTCTTCCCTTACGACGGGTGGGAAGGATAGCTGCCTTTCGCGATGGCAACTCCTGCGGCCGAAGCCGCTGCTGCAGAGAGGCGTGGAGATTCGCGGCCTCCAACCCCAAACCCCGGGCCACCATCGGTGGTCCTTGATCGTACGGGTGAGTACAATATCTAGAATACGTTGTATTGTCGTTTTATAGCCAACACTGACGCTAAACTTCTCCTAGGGGGTGATATTTATCACCGGTCCTATATGGGCCTCAGATCAACGATCCCGGAGGAAGTTGAAGCTGGCCTTTACCATCTGGTAAGGGCCTCCAACTTGTATCCAGATCAATTTTTCTTTGCCGACTACCCCCTCCTCATGGAGTCGCTTCTCGAACGCGTGTTGAAAGTCGGCGAGCTTGTTCATGGCGTCTCCTGGGAGCCAGTTTACGACTACGCGTATTTTGACGAGGATTACAAGGAGAATGCTCGTTTTGACGACCTTTGTGCCGAAGGCACTTTTGATTTACGCGCTCGGCTTGATCGACTTCAAGTCATCTTTCCTGAAGCGGAGGTCATAGACTATGACACCGACAAGAAGCTTCGCCTAGTCAACGAAGCCGCTTTAATACTCCGAAACATGTGTCAAGTCGATGTCAATGCTAACTTCCTTGATATCGTCAATCTGGCCAGAGACACGGCAACTATTGTTCTCAAGCTCCCAGAGATGTCGGTCTTCACGGAGATGAAAAACCACATGCTTGAAGTGGTTATCGAGGCTTGCCCATGGTGGCGCCTGTGGGATAACGATCATCTATTTATCACTCTTATGGAATATCTAGAATCCAAGGACCGTTTCCAGTTGCTGTGTGCATTGAAGGCAATGGTTATGTTTTCTTATGAGCTCGAAGGGATCAAGAAATTTGGTCTTCCCAAGTCTGTATTCAAGACAGTCACAAATTTGCTTTTACTCGATAATGATCCGGAACTGCTGTCGTCTGTCCTCGATTTAATTTATCAGTATGTCTGTGAGCCAAGCAACGTGAAGTTTATTCTTGACAACTTCGATCTTCCTACGACTTTGATACCACGTCTTGTCACTCTACTGCGTTATGATGCCGAAAACCAGCACCGGATTCGTGTTTACCAGGATGCAGAGAGACGTCCACCACCCACTCGAATTTCTATACCTCCTGAACGATGTGTCAACAGCTGTCTCCGATACGATGAACCAGAACGTACTGCCCGATGGGCTCAGTGTGTATTTCAGGAAGATTCAGAGGGTGAAATCGCTCAAAGGGCAGTTTGGATTGCATATCAGCAATCGTTTAGCGACTTTATCAAGCCCGAGCACCCGCAGCTTCTTCTGGCTCCCGAATTTATCAATACAGTCACCCACGCCTTTAAAATAGCCCGAGCTCGGGTGATGAATGATGGTGAACACGGTCAAAAATTTGTTATTCAAGGAATTCGCCCTCGAGAGGTGGTTCGGGATATGGATGGGTTTCCCTACTATTACTGCAAGTGGAGAGTGCCAAAGAATCCTGCACCGACACTGGACACTCAACCTCCTGTGCTCCCTCCCACAGGGACTGCGGAGCAAGGACAAGATGTCTTGATGAGCGACGTGCAGGATGCTCCCGCATCAAGCAGCCAGCCCATGCTACCTCGACTTAGGAGCGACTACGAACAACCAACTGTTGGGGATGAATCGGATGAACACCGGGCTCGAACTCCAGTCTGGGAGAAGGCTACCGTGGCAGGCGCACAGATTTACCCACAGGCATTGGAATCACGGACTGCAGAAGGCGATAAGCGTATTGCCGACGAGACTCCAGCACCCATTCCCCAGTATATTGACCTAAGTGATCTTAGTGTTACCGGTCATTCTTTGAACCATCCTGGACTTGAATATTGCAATCGTGCTTGGGTTGACCCAGAAAAGTACCGGAAGCACGTAACTGCCGTTCATATGGGAATTCGAAACGCTACCGATGGCAATTGGTATCCGTTTGATCGCTTTAAGAAAGTACCCGATCCCGTCTGTCGTTTTGACCACTGCGAAGAATTCAGCACCCCGACAGGGGATTTTAACGCAGTAGCTGCACATGTCTCCGGCCATCTGCCACCAATCATTGACATGGAAGATACCCCTATCGAATGGAACCGACCATTCTACTACCCGAAACGATTTATCAGCTGGGACTATCTCGTTACCCCTGTGGACGAAAATAGACAACCCTACGGCATTGCGTACAAGGCACTTCTCATCTTGCGAAACATTTTACAGAATGTTCCCGGATCCAGACCCAAAGGTCGCTTCGCAGGCACAGAATCATGGGGTGTTGCACTATTTTATTCTCAACGTGCAAGATTGATCGAGTTGGCTGACTTGAACCCTGCCCTCCGTAAGGAGCTTTCCGACTTCTTGGACGACATTGATAATTCCCGATGGGGGTTTGTCTTCGAACCATAAAATAATTCTTAAGCAGGTTTCCACCTTGCTTGTTTATTAGCTATGGCTCAATATTCTTCTCGTCAAAGGTCTTACACGAACAATATTTCTTCTAGTTTTCTTGTTATGTTTTTACGTTCCCGGTTCTTGAGGATGAAAAAGTGCAAAAATAGCGGGGAGTTTTTAAGGCTGGTCATCTGAGCCGGTTGCAATACTGGTATACTCTGAGATGATGGCGGTTTTCTGAATTGTTTTCGATGTTGATTCGGGGATATGGTTTTGATGCAAAATACTCCTGTACTACTAGTGAATACTGAAATTCGGATGAAAAATCTTTTACTTTGCCTTCTTTGCTTCTTTTCCTAAGATGCTGCGTTTGATACTGAGGCACTTTGACTTGATAAGTCTGGCGAATGGACCAAGCTATCCGTATTGATTCCTTCTCAAAGGATGCTATCTATTTATACAAGGCCCAATTACGCAGGCTAGAGATACAAAAATTATTTCCAAGCCACCATGATCACCTCCAATTATAGGAAGCAATATTCAAACTAGTCAATAAAACTTTCAACGTGAGAAGTCATCTATCCTCTGTCCACGGGCAAATATCGTGGATCAAGCGACCAGAGCTAGAATGGCGAGAACCAAACCGCTGACGCCACTGTAAGCCTGAATGGCAGGTGCCGCGTTGCTAGCTCGCTCTGCTGTGCTCGATGACATACGTTGTGTGGTAGTTGAAAGTTGACGACGGGTACTTGTAGGCCCATTGGAAGCATTAGAATGGCGGGAGGCTGTATGGGACCCAGTACTAGTCGAGGCTATAGCAGCATCTCAAATTTAGTCCCAACTTCAAGGAAAAAGGACAAGTTAGGGTACATACTGCTATTGGAATCTGTCGCGAAAGTATGGAAAGAGCCCTTGTGGCTCATGGAATCATCAAAAGAAAACTTTGAAACCGTCTCCGGAGTGGGTTCAATAGGAAATTCCATAGTGAGATCCGGAATTGGATCCGTGAGGGGCTCTGAATCGTCACCACCATCCTCATCGTTGTCGTCAATGTTGTCATCAATGTTGTCATCAATGTTGTCGTCGATGTTGTCATCGTCTGTATTGTCATCTCCAACGTCGTCTGTGTTGTCGTCTTCGTTGTCGCCTTTGTTATCATCCTTGTTTTCGTCTAGAAAAGCACGAGCGGTGGAAACCTCAAATTGTTGCGATTGTGCGAGGATGCCGGGTCTGCTAGGATCGTCGGATACAAAGTTGAATTGATATGCAGTGCTGGGGATGATAGGTTTTAGTCAGTTGCTCAACCCTTTGGTCTTTCAGATTGAAGAAAGTGATCACATACCCTGCAGGAACATCATGAATTGGTTGTGTGGTGTACGAACCCGCACTTTTCTTGATACCCCTTGCAATCCTCATGGTAAAAGGAGGGTAAAAGCTCATGTTGACTAGCTCAATGGCAAACGTCAAGGGGTCAGTTCTGTTAAGACGCAGTTAGGTCAGTCATCCTTGCTCCATTTCAAAGGAAAACATACTCGGTAGATGTCCATGAGACAGTCTGTCTTTTTGACAAATCCCAATTTGCACCGTTCATGGGAGTTGTAACTTGAATGGCTAGAAAATCAAAAGCCTTGTATCAGATCCATTCTCCAGTCTCAGAAGATTAATCCCAGGTTGACTCACCAGCGGCGGAGGCAATGACTGCCACGATGGAAGCAAGGATCCTGAAATACATTTTGGTAAAAGGTGCACGAGGCTAAATAACACCGATGGACAGTGAATTATCCTGATATAGAGGTATGGGAGAGCAAATAGAATCTACTATACAAAGTAACGAGATAGCAGTAGTAAGATGGGATGGTGGAGCGAGGAAACTGTTTTGATAGGAGTCAAAAGTAGAACAGAAATGAAAATACAAGAGAGAGAGAGAGAGAGAGAGAGAGTCAGAGGGAGAGGAAGAGAAACTCGAGGATAAATAGCCTGGCTCAACGGCAAAGAGAGGAAAGAGCATTGAGAAGAAGCAGGAGCTTTGTCTCAACTTTCCCTTCCCTTCTGTTCTAGGGGAAGTTGCACTGGACGCAGTGTGGTATCAAGCGGCCGATTACACGGCAGGAAGAGCATCTCCAAGGCATCAGAGATGAGCAGCAGCGTTCCGGGCCAGCAGATTGAGCCTGCCCGGTGTCAGGCAGCACACACAGCAGGAGTTGGGGTCCTTCTTTCCGCCATTCATGAAAGCAAAAAGGTGGCCTCGAGTTGAAAAGACTTACTGCTTAGCCTGAACTATCAGATATCTTTTCAAGTCATTGTTTCTGAAAGATTCAGCGGTTTGATGCCGAACCGTAGCTCTGAATAAGGAAGGCCATCCAAATCGGTGGGTTAATTCTCAGCCATAAGAAACGCAAAGCAGTCGATACCAGACGAATCGCACGAAAAAGAAACTGAATATGCTTCCGCATACCTTATGGGAAATTCCTACCTATAAATCATCATAATAACAGAATTAATCACCGGCAACGTAGCCATATCTCACATGTAATGGGAATAAATTATACAGAACTTGCACAAGTCGCAACCAGATTCCACCGCAGAAAGACAACACGCACTGGGGTAAAAGGAATCTCCGGCTTCCACCCGCTCAAACGACACTATTCTGCGGCCCACACAGCTCCAAGTCTCTCAAGGTAGCCCACATAGAGCAGAGCCACAATAAGGATCGACCGCAACATCGTCTTTCAGTTTCGCTTTGCCTTGCCGGGAGCGGAGGTGAGGTTACTTTTCGCCGCTCGCAAGGCATTGCTTGTTGCCTTGAGACCCCGTGCAACAATAGAGTCCTGCGGGCTCTTTTTCTCGTTTCCAGGATTGGCACCAATTGCACTGTTGGCGCCCTGTCCGTCGCGTAGGTTCGGCACCATTGGTGCTGAGTAGAGAAAGTGGTGTCAACTATTCTTGGTCACATTCTCAAATGAAATATAGATATGGCTCACAGTTGACCTTGACCCATTTGTGTCGCGTGTTCAGAATGTAATTGCGCGAATAAATGCATTGAAAGCATGGTTTCTTGCTGTAATAAAAAGTGCAGTCCACATCTTCGCCCAGTGGCTTGTATACTCTGGCATTGGACAGGTCAATGATATGGCAACCACCATGACCACACATGGTGATAATCAGAACAAACTGCATTTCTACCTTTCATATCAGCAGTCAGCTTACCGCAATAATATTTGTTGCTGGCACACTAACTGACTTACTGGATGCTTTGCTTCCACACAGGAAAGGAAAGGCCAAGATTCTGTTTTGCAAGTGACCTGGATGTAGCTTTGAATAGCAATGTGATGCAGTTTCATGTCAAGAGGACGTTGATCTGGACATCTGGACCGAGTGCACAGAAGAGAAGTGATGAAGTGCAAAGTAATGAGGGGTCTCTTGCTCTTCATCAACTCAATTCAACAGCACGTGATGAGTTGAATTGGGACTGATGGGCAGCTCTAAAAGGAAAGAAGCAGCTCCCAACAAGTGATCAGAGCACGTGAGCAGATTCACAGCTGCCTATACAACTCTGTGAGTTGTTGCAAGTGATGTCCGGGTTCCATGAATAAGTACAGGAGGGGGAAATGACTGTTCCTTTGATGGATGATTTAGCTGAGGATACTCCATACAGTGAAAAGGATACTAGTCCAATAATACGTACAAGAGGCTGAGTACACAACTTGGGATTAAGCTGATAACCACAAAACAAAAAAACCCATCTTTTCCTTTGATGATTGCCTTACAGGAAGCAGCCCAAGCCATGAAACAGGTCCATGTTTGCTTACAGCTGCAGAGTCTTATTCCACCAGGGCATCATGTTTCTTGCTGGAATGGCTGATCAATTGCAAATCAAGTCCCGGCGTGCAACAGACCATGAAATAACCAGGTCAGTTACAGAAACTGATATTGCTGCCAGGTCCGGAAGCGCAAGCATGGGTTCAGTTGTGCCCATGTTTTTAACACAAAAGCAGAAATATGCCAAGCCACATTGAACATATTTGCTGTTAAAATGCAATTCAGCACCCAAAAGCTGTTGTTGGTAAAAAGCACTCCAAAGATTCTGGAGCTGGAAAGCCTCCCGGCTAGGATATAAAACCTCGGACCAAGTTACCGAGCATCAAAGAGAGAGTAGGGAGAGACAGATGGATGCTCAAGCTGACCGAAAAGCAATCTCTCGGATGCACTGTTCAAATGCCGATAAGTGGTTTTTGACAGATGATGGCGTTGATGGGAGAAGAAACGGGCCCGGGCGGGCGACGCAGGCACGTGACACAATCCTTGGGGCATCATAGTTACCAGAATTTGAGATTTTTCCAAAACCATTGATCAACAGTTCTCAAGAGAGCTCTATAATTGTTATTATATATTTTTTTGCTAGAAAATTATTTATTGTCTGTTGATTATTGTTTTGAAATTCTTGATAATTTTAGAATCTTTTAACTATTTGATATATCAGTCTGTTTAAAAAAGAAAAGATGAAGAGGCATGGGATGAAAGAGTTGTTGCTTGATGTGAATGGTGAAAGATTTGACTGAGAAACAGCACGAAGATTCATCTGAGGGATTGCTATTCAGGTTCCAACCTGCCCACTTTTCATTAATTCAACAATATGACTTCTGATTATTTAATTATTGAATGTTGAATCCAAGAAGCCATAGACACAGCCAAACATGATGGAATTAAAAATATATCACTTTTGGCGTGTAAATTCTACATGCCTGCTGGGCGACTTCGACGCCGTGTCAAGGGCCGACCAGCTCGCAGAGCACCGCTTAGATCTCAAGTCTTCTCCCCTGCAAGTGGATCATCTCCAAAAGCAACCATCCACTGCAGCCACTGTTCTGTATACCTCAGGCAAAAATTCTGGCGCCCTGCTGACTCATTGGTGTTAGATCCTATGGAAGCGCTTGCTGTTGTTTGTATGGAGGTATTTCAGGAATTCATACTGCAAGGCGGTCATCGAAACTTTTGGTATAGGGCGTTCATTGTTGGCAAAGGTGCTCGGGCCCAGGCGTCGTGGCTCACAGTCCCATACTATGGCATCCCATCCTGGGTTATGTCGGATAGCGGCCACGCCAAACGCATGCCACGCGATCTGGTGCCATGGGATGTTACTGTTGCACAACGGGTTGAGAAATCGATGGCCTTAGACAAGCCTAGGCGGTTACTGCACCAACTCCCCAACCCCCTAATCTCAAAGTAACGATCCGGCCCAGCTCCGTGGATCCGCCCTCCCGGGCTCCATATCCTGGAGTATCTTGTCAATATATTCACCTGCCCCGGAGAGGTGGAGTATGTGAGCAATGGCACGGTGAATAGCAAGAAGACGGGGTGATGGAGGTTCTATTGATCGGTCGGTGGTAAGGAAGAGTGCGCGTGTAACTGGGAGCTCTGGCACAACCTCTGCAGGCAGAAAGCTGTCAATTCGATAGGTATGGTCCAGGCCGGGAATAGAGTCAAAAAAAACTGAGAAGTTGCCAAACATGGCATGGAAATCAGGAGTAAGGCTCATGGCATTCAAGGGCCGGTCGATGTTGACACCTTCAATGAAGCGCGAGATGCCGCAATCAAACATGTCGAGCACCAACAATGCTGCTCTTTTTGAGTCGCTCTGCATAGGCTGGAGTGTCAGAGTGAGGCATTATGCATTCTTGTAGGGGGTGGCTTACCAGCTGTCCGCCCGCGTCTGCTTGTGCTAGAGAGTGCGGAATAATATGGGCTACTTCAAGAATTACAAATGGTTGCCCTCTAAGCTGGTTGCCTTCATCATCTAGAGAATTGCCACCATGTTGCTGGAAACGACTGATTGCCTCCTTACGGTCGAACTGGCGGGATACCACACAACGATGGTGGTCGCGGAGAAGGCAGAGGCCTCGGAGAACTGACACTCGGTCTGGTGTTGGAAGATACCCATGTGTTTCTCCTTGGGCTTGTTCAACTGTTGAAAGGTGGGCGGGGGACGGCTGTGCGGTGCGCTGGCCGGAAGCTTTGACTAGAGAGAAGAGAAACGTCAGCACATTGTCACTCTGGCAGTTGGATGAGGGTTCACGGAAGTGGGATGAGGGTTCACGGACGTGGTATGAAAAAATTGTCGAGCAAGAAATCTGCGAAACTAGATAAACTATCACGCAGCTGGTTCTCTTCGCCATCCAAGTCAGGATCCTGCTCCGCGGCAATATCCAGGCTCATGCACTCAAAGAATGCGCGTAGAAATGTGTCCTGGGACAGCTCGGAGCGAGAATATTCATATGTATAGCGGACAAGCAGAGGGCGGCTGTAAGCAACATCCAATCTTTCAGTGCTGAAATGGTTAATGATGCTGTCGAATCGGTTCTTCGCGCGGGCACGTTCATCTGCTGCCAGGGGGTTCATCTGCTGCCAGGGGGTTGGGGCCCGCGAAGTTGATAATCCCCTCGAGGGATGCTTGGTGGCGGTGCCTGGCCATTGTTTGTTCTTTTTCTCCGTCACAAGTGCATATGTTGGATGTATTTAAGTTGTTAGAAAGGAATGACTTCTGGCTGAAAAAGACTGGAGGCTAAGCTACAACAAGACTAGCACACCACTGGCTCTCGACAAAACATCACCAACCTGCAACGATGTCGCCCGTCCACCCGCAAGACGAGTCATACCGCAACAGTACTTTGTTGATTTAGCCGTCAAAACTTACATATACACCATCTGTCCAATACAAGAATTTACTGAAGGAAGAAAATGCATTATTTGATTTATCAAGGAGCCCTAGACACGCAACCAACTCCTACACTCTCACTAACCCCTAAGGATGGCCGAACCCGTGAATACCAATGTTATGGAGGTACGGACTTTTCCATTTACCTTTGCGAACTCCCATACTTTGCAGCTGGCCAGGCTAATGGATGAAAATCGGATACGAACAGGAGCTGGAGGATGAGTACTGTCCTCCTCTAGATCCCGCACTCTTCGCGGCCATCGCGAACGATTTTAGTTTACATAATGTGGACAGTGTCGCAACCTTGCGTGCTACATTGGATGAGCTAAAAGTATATGCGGCAGCTCAGGAAAACTCTGAATTTGACCCGTCTGGCACAAGCGGAAGAGATGTACTCGATGAAGATGGAGCCGCGTCAGAACCAAGTGTTCCTCCGTCGCATAAGACTTTATTGTCGCTCGAGACGAACGTTACGAGTCTCGAGTCTAGTTTGTCGTCGTTGAGCGTGGACAACGATGAGTCGGTAAACAAGCAGAAGCAGACGAAGGTTAAGCCTCGCAATTCCACTAGAACACAAAGCGTCTCGCAGAAGGGGCCCGCCTTTTCGGAATTTGATCTGGAGGAAAAGCGCGAATATTTGAAAGAAATGTTTCCGACCATTGACACCTATACAATTTCTCATACTCTTCGCAAATGCAGCTGTGATGTCGATCAATCCATGGATGTACTGCTTAATCTGGCCTTCTTCGAAGACAGCGGCAAAAACGGTAATCACAGCAACGGCTCGGATGCGGATGATGCCCCAATCTTTATTCCCAAAGGAATTGAAGGATTTGGGGAGTTTGTCAACCACAACAAACCTCGAAGGAGAGGCAGAGGTCAAAGGAAAGAGTCCAGGAAGAAACGGTTATTGGGGCAGTCGATTTCGGAATGCTCCGAAAGTGACCTGAACAGCAGCAATACGGGTAATAAATGGGAGAGTGGCAAGAAGGACGTTGATTTCATTTGCTCCAGGACCCATCTGTCGACTCAGTCGGTGAGCTCTGCTTATCATCTGAATGGTGCACATCTCCCAACAACGATTCAATATCTGGCAAAGAAAGAATTTGAAAAGCATTCAGATGCAATGGAAGATCCGATCGTCGTCCCGCTAATTGCAGAACTTCGCGAAGAATTTTCCATGGTTACCCCAGAGAAACTGGCGGGCTTGCTTCGGCTGGCTCGGAATTCTGTGTCGGCAGCCAACGAGCTCGCGGCGGTGATGGTTACGGAGCCGGAAATGTCTTTTATTGATATCGCAGCAGCCAACATGACACGGCCAGGCCCAGCACAGGCGGAGTTTACTCCAACCCGCAAATCTGCAAAGACCACAACTCATCTGTCTAATACCGGTAGTGCTCGAATGAATTTCAGCACGAGCCGCACTGTTGCCGACCATCATCGACGTGCAGGTGAAACAGCACTCAGTCAGGCACAGGCAGCGTATCGGCGTGGTAAATCAAACCGCCTGATGGGTGCTGCTGCCAGCTATTATTCTTCCCTCGGCCGTGAACACATTGAAATTGCTAGGCGAGAAACTTCGGCAGCGGCAGAGGCCCTTGTAGACTCACAGTCGAAAGGAAACATGCTAGATTTGCATGGTGTCAATGTGCAGGATGGGGTTCGCATCGCATGTGAGCGTGTGGAAGACTGGTGGGAGTCTTTTGGGGATGCAAAATATGCAGCTAGCGGAAGAGCAACGGTTCGGCAAGGGTTCAACATTATCACCGGGCTAGGAAGGCATAGCAAGAATGGCAAGGCCAGACTTGGGCCGGCGGTAGCTAGGAGTTTGACGCGTAAAGGGTGGAGAGTGGAAGTTGGAGAAGGACATTTGATGGTAACTGGGTTGGCCAGGCACTAATGATTTGATATTACCTCTTCTGGCGTTTGCTTTTGGAAGATTATCTACTGGAATCTTGGTCTCTGTTTGATTCCCCATTTGTTTACTTGTTGGCGTCGGTTACGGACCTGTTGACATCTACTGACGGCATACTTTGTATTTCTGATCGCGAATGTTGCCAGGATGTACGGAGTACCGCGTTCGAAATACAGAGACCTGGCTAATAGATTTTCCCTGCTCAAGAAACCTCAATGATGAAATAAGGCAACACTTTTGCGAGTCTTCCAGTGCCCGAGTCGGTGCATAACAAGCGGATCTAGTTACCTTGTCGATTAGATAGAGCATTGGTACTCCCTACTCCAATTCCCCCTGTTTCCTGGCCTTGGCATACGTAGTCAGTTACATAGAGCTCCCGCCATAAGACACCCCAATCACGAAATCATTTGTGCTTCCTGACCGGCATCTTCTTATTGCTGGAGAAACGATACCTTGAAGCTGTTTCCTCATAAACCAGCCGGTAGCTCTACCACGGTTGCCTCGGGTCAGCTAGTTATAACCTATCTCATATCACGTTTGCTTTAGCCGGCCTCTATGCGCTTTGGTCGTCGTAGTCTTCCCCGCATCCTAAATGCAACCCTCAACAACGCCTTCTTCAGGCCAGCGTCGTCTTTAACATCGAAATATCCTGTTTCCTCCGGGCTCCAGAAAAGTAATAGACGACCTCCTACTCGCATCTCTCTCCGCAGAGTCTCATTTATGTCTTTTCTCGGTGGTCTATTGAATCGATTTTCCACCTCCACAGAGACTACGAACAAGATGGCCTACCCAGAAAAGAAGACAGAAGATGAGTGGCGAGCCGTTCTGAGTCCCGGTACGAATCCATAGTTGCCTACTCTAGATTCAGTTGGGGCCAAATTTCTTTCACTAACAAGACCTCTCATCTGTTTCTAGAGCAGTTCCGCGTCCTCCGTGGTAAAGGCACCGAAGCTCCTTTCTCCGGCGAGTACGACAAGCACAAGCCCGAAACGGGCGGCATCTACCACTGTGCTGGCTGCAACGCACCGCTCTACAAGGCCGAGCACAAATTCTCTTCTGGGTGCGGCTGGCCCGCGTACTTTGATTGCATTCCTGGTGCAGTGACGCGGCATGAAGATCGCACTCTGGGCATGGCGAGGACGGAGATCGTGTGCTCAAATTGCGGAGGGCATTTGGGTCATGTATTCAAGGGAGAGGGATATTCAAACCCGACGGACGAAAGGCATTGTGTGAACAGCATCAGTTTGAGATTTTCTGATGACAAAGGAGGCGATAAATGACAGAAGGTTTGCAGGTTTGAGGAGTAGAAACCAATGGAATCCCATGTGTAAGATGATAATACGAACTGCAATCATTCAATTGCACGGGTCCTTATGATGATTCTTTGAATTCATGTATGAATTTTGTTCGAGGATAATATAAGTCTTTGAGTTTTTGCGGATAATTGAGCCAGTCATAAGGTTCATAAATCTCTTAGAGAGAAGGACAAGAAAACAAGAGAATATCCAAATCCATGAGCCTATCAGTTCAACACAAACAAGGAGGATGGGATCAAGTTGTGTGTTGTTGAGTGAGTTGAGAGAACAGAAGAGACGAAAAGTGGCTGATTCATCACGTCATGTGATGGTTGTCGGGATCCATGGACCTCAGATATGAAGGCAGCATTGACCGCAGAGAGCGAGAAACAAAAACAACCTCACCCAGGAGTCGGCTTTTATCACTTACAGAATTCCTCGTATTTGACCGAAGCTGCATTGTCTAGTCGAATCCGACCTCAGTGTGCTGCTTACTCTCACCCACCTCCAGATCTGTTTTGTTACCGAATCTCCCTTAACATGTCACAGCGGCCCAAACCGGCGGCTGCCCGAGCCGCTCAAAACCAGCTGGTTATAAAGGACTTGCTGAAGATGAACTGCAACAAAACGTGTGCTGATTGCAAGCGAAATAAACGTAGGTACAAAGCTCTCATTTCGAAGTCTCTTGTCCTGCGCCTTTTTCTGGTGTTTGTCCGTGCAGAAGAAACTCCATTCGAGCACGCCCGACTAATTATGTTCTGTGACGGATAGATCCAAGATGGGCAAGTTGGAATATTGGCATCTTTGTTTGCATTCGCTGCTCCGGAATACATAGAGGCATGGGGACACATATCAGTCGGGTCAAGTCTGTCGATCTGGATTCTTGGACCGATGAACAGTTACAGAGTGTGATAAGATGGGGGAATGCAAGAGCAAATAAGTCCGTCCACCCAGTAACGAAGAGCCCGTGGTTTAACGTGGATGAACGGCTAATGGCGAATCTAGATACTGGGAGGCTAAGCTCCCTCCGGGCCATGTTCCTTCTGAAGCGTAAGTCTTTGCCTCACCGACGAACTGATATGCTTCGAAACAAGGATTCTAATCAATTCTCAGAAAGATCGAAAATTTTATAAGGACAAAGTACGAATCAAAGCGGTGGGTTATGGACGGGCCTATGCCCGACCCATCCACACTGGATAGTGAAGGAGACGAGGATGTAGTAAGTAAAGGGATTCTGGCATAATATAGGACATTTGGTCTAATTATACGTCAGCCATTAGCCGTTGTACAAGAAAAGGCGAAGTTGGAACGGTCAGCATCGCTTCGAGCAGCCTCTACCATACCACGGCCGTCTCCGCCTACCCAACAGCAGCCGGTCAATTTCTTCGATGACGATACTCTAACTCCTCCTGTTAGACCTAAAACAACGGATATACCAAGACCACATGGGGCAGCCAAACTCACGGAGCCAGCGGCCCCTCCGAAGCAGAATAGACCTGGCGATTCCCTACTCGGGCTGGATTTTTTTGCCACCTCGCAGTCTCCAACTGCGAGCAGACCCTCTAGCACCCCCTCAGGCCCGACAAGTACAGGTCCCTCGAGGCCTGACCTCAAGCAATCAATCTTGTCTCTTTACGCATCTGCTCCTAAACCACACCCGGTTCCTCAACATGATCGTACCACATCTTTCGGGTCTTCACCTTCTTTGCAATCGTCGCCGAAGCCACAAAATGATTCATTCGGAAGGCTCACTGACGCTTTTAGTGGTCTGAGTTTCCCGTCGTCCGCGTCTTCGCATGCTAAAAAAGACGCGTCATTTTCCGTTTTTGACTCATTAGCAACACCAAACTCACCGCCTCCTGCTCCCCAACTCATGTCCCCGTCGCCTGCATCAGCCGGCGGCGGACTCATCGACACCGCGCCTTCTAAGCCTGAAAAGCAACGGACACAAGCCAAATCTCCACCTATCTCAAGCAGATCTGCTGGTCGGAGCTTTGATTTAATTGACGCAACAATGGGTTCTGCGAAATCAACTGCGGCGTCTCCGGCCGCATCAAATGATATGCTCGATCTCTTCTCTTCTCCACCGCCTCCGATCTCCGCCCCTAACCCCTCACCACCAAAACCTAGCGACATGAACTCGGTTTTCAACCTTTCACCGCCAAAACCGCAGCCTGTGGTACAACCTCATTCGCTCACCAATACAGTAACTACAAGCAGCATGCTTTCAAATGTCAATATGGACCCGTGGGGAGGTAATGCATGGACGTCCACAGATTCCTCGCCACCCACGACGCAACCTGCATCGATGATGAAGATTCCAGATACACTGACCGCCAACGACGTGGGAAGCGGCTGGGGTACCCCATCTGGTTTAAGTGGAGCGTCCGCACCCAAGCCCACCGTCACTGCGGATGAAGACTTTGGAGGCTGGGCCAGTGCTGTGCCGAGTGAAAACACTTCTGCTCCCAAACCTAAAACAGGAGGATTCTCGGGAAATGATGATCTCTTCTCTAATGTGTGGGAATGATCGTAACTGCTAATTAACGCTACATGACGACTTGACAACAATAGCGAATGAAAAATTAGAAGGGACATGACAGATAACTTACGTCAATAACGGTATTCTAGAAACGTAAATAATTTGGTTACTCTTTTTGTCGCTAGGGGAGCATAGCTGAACATTGTTTAACTTATCTATGTGCAGCTATACCTTGTGTGTGTTGATCCGGCTCTGACACGCTTCGGTGCGATAGTTGCCCTAACTTCCGCTCCGTTTCTGGCAGAACGTCTAGCGATATATATCCAACGGTTTGACCACATCCCGGGTAATTTTGCTATGTAGTGAGTGGGCGTTTACATGCCATTGAGTCCGGACTATCGAGCCTTCGATTTTTCTCGATTTGTGATTTCGTCCATAGAATAACAGGGATCTTCTCGTAAACCAGCTATCGTAGCTGCTTCGAATGCAAGCACATTGTATCTCGTACATAGACATCTATAGGGCCTCGTTCCCACAAAACAGCGGTAACCTCCTCAAATATTATCTGATTGTCTCATCGCTACATAAGAGCTAAGGAACAAAATGTAGCCACGCGTTAATGCAGGTTAAAAAGACATCTCGCAGACGAGCACAGCAGCTCGAAGGAACTCCTATTCGCCCCGGTATAAACAAGTCAATCCCTTCCTTGAAGAACGCCAACTTGAAGCACCCCGCTGGATAATTCGTACAGTTCAATTATGCAAGCATTCAAAATATCCACCCTAGAACAACCCATGCGCCGATACCGGCTCCAACCATGATTCCGGCGACTTTTAAAACCGCCACTTTATCACCCTGCCCTGCGGCGCGAGTCAGGCGTCCAGCGCTGCCTCTGAGATTCGTAGATATTGAGGAGAATACTTCGCTCTGTGAGTTATCGACCAGTTGGTTAGAATACGCGCGCAAGTTCGCAAGACAATATAGCTGGGGCGGAAGATATTTCCCATGAGCTGCAGGGGGGGAGGGGAAACGAACGGTATTATCAATCGTTTCATGATTCCGCGCATTGTCGTAGATATTGATAGTAACTGACTTTAATGCATTGGTCTTCTGAGAGAGGGATTCCAGGAGCGCATTATTTTGCCTGTTTTTTTGCGGGGAAAACGTTAATAGCCTTTCATATACATCTGAATGCCGGCTTGAGCACAATAGCTGGGTGAGGAGGACGGGGAAAAGAGAGAATAAGCATACCGCTCCCGCTCATAGGCATCACTCATGGCTGGAATATCAAGCTCCCAGTCACTTTTACCTATTCCGAGACTTGTTCGATCCGTTAAACAGAGAGAGTAACAAGCAAGCTGGCTGGGCGATGTACCGCCAACGATAAAGGTCTGATAGGGAGTGGATGCTGGGGCCAGCGGGTATGCAGGAGCAGGCGATCACAAGATAACGGCAATATAGGTAATATATATTCTAACCACCGTGAAAAAGAAGCTGTTCTGCTGGTCAAGAAAGTTGGTTGCAGTGACATGACGAGGAGGCGGCGGCGCGGACGAGCCCACCCGCCCGGGCGCCGTGGTCGGGTCACGTGCAAGCACCTCCTGACGGGACATCAGAAGGGCCTGCATTTAATTCAGATGAAAATAATGGATTCAACACAATTAACCCGTTGCTTATTGTCATACTTTTCTATTGATATTGCTATCGTTTCCTGAGTAAGTGGTGACTGGGCCAACAAACTCGACTGGCGTTTACATTTTTCACAGAGCACTTCTCGGTAGAATCTTCGATACGTCCTAAAACGGAATATGGGACGACATTTCATACTAGCTTCCATGCAATGATAGAACGTCAACCTGTCTCAATCATTCTGCGCCTAAGCTGTGGCAGTGTAACCAATTGCCATCTGATTCTATTTCAGAGAAATAAAAGCTATCGGATCCGCACACTCATGTCCGAAATTTCATCATACATCGAGCACCCTTCCAGCAATAACTTTATTCTGCCTTGCTATTCCGGTTCTCTTCTTCCTGTCTTTGTCTCTGCACTTTTCGCTCCTCGCGCAACTTATTCCTGTGTCGCAGGACATAAATATCAAAGTTGAGCTCGCCGACGAGTAATTTCACGTCGCTATTGAGAAAAGGATAAGTAATGCAGAACGGAGTGAAAGGGTCTGATGCGAAAACATACCTGACAAGGGTTTTCAAATTCGAGTTCACCATTGAACTCAAGACTTCTACAGCCACAAACGCTGAAAATGATGGATCTTCAATATTCCGAATATCCAATAAATTCTCGTTCATTCGTTTTAGATTCCTGGCTAACGGAAACGCATGCGGTGGGGCCAGATAGGGTGGCAACGAAAGCCCATTCGATACTGCAGCAGATAAATGATAGAGGAGAGATGTAATGACGTGCGAATGGAAATCCTCTGAACTCGCTGCTTGCGCCAGATGTCTAACCCAGCGCTCTCCACTGGCGGCACCGTCGCTCCATGTTCCTGTACTTGTGCTCCATCTCGGATTGG
The DNA here is from genome assembly GCA_001430925.1 of Byssoonygena ceratinophila. Taxonomy (NCBI): domain Eukaryota; kingdom Fungi; phylum Ascomycota; class Eurotiomycetes; order Onygenales; family Onygenaceae; genus Byssoonygena; species Byssoonygena ceratinophila. The sequence continues at coordinate 76,674 of LJPH01001050.1, forward strand.
TGCTGACAGAATCCCCTTGAGGGAGTTCTTCGGGCGTCATTCGCTCCACGTTTCGAGTGACGTGGGTCATTAGAGCCATGCTTGTTAGAATGGTTTGAATTTCTGAGCTGATATTGTCATATATTTCTTTAGGAAATCGTCCTCCGATAGGTGGCTCGTATTTAGTGAACTCAATATGGCTTCTAATTTCGGCAAGCAAGATCATTTCTTCGGCGAATAGTTTATTCCTGGCATTTTCCAACAAACGTGCTGGAGACTGAGGATCCGTCACATCACCTTGTTCCTGGTTGATCCATACTTTAATAGAGGTATGCATGCAATTATAAAAGGCCGCCAGAACGAAAAGGCTGCGTCCGAGAGTCTTGCGGGCATGGGAACCGGCTGTCGTTGGGCTTGGGAACATTACCCAAATAAATGATATGGCACATCCCGCCATCACAGCCACCAGGCGATAAGGGGCAAAAAGGTAAATAGGGAAAACATGAAGTCCAGTCGATGCTGAAACAGCGTACCCAAGTTTTCGAACCTTTGGACATTAGTGGCCAGAAAGTGAGCGTAACCGAAGGATGGACGACGAAATCAAGCATACCTGAAGCTCATAGGCTATGGTCAGATTGAAAGTGATCAACGCAATGATGCACGCTGGAATAAAACGCGGGAATTTGACGTAGAAATAGTACTAATTCCGAGTCAGCTTCGACAGAAACAAAACAAACTTGCTGAAAACTGGGCACTTACTTGAAAACAATTCGCGATATAAAGAAAAACCAGAATTCCCGCAGTCTTCTCTGCCACAATATACCAAACCACAAAAGCAAGTCCCGTCGAGAATATAGTCCCAACGATTCTCCCCATCAAACCAAAAAGCGACTTTCCACTTATCGGACTCATACCAATGACAATGACGATGACAGCCCAATTGATTCTATTGCTGTAAAAGAAATGCTGCGTCTGTTTCAAATACGCCAGAATCGCCACGCAAAATGCCGCGACCGAAACCCGGAATCCAAACGCGCTCTCCTTTGAGCTAAGTAGATGCGACACCCAACGAAGAAAGTTTCCAAACCTCTGCCACCTGTTGGCAGGAGGAAGGTGCTCGGGGTCAGCGAAGCGGGTTTCCAAGGGGTCAGTTCCGTGTATAGCAGGCTCATAGTCTGTCTCTTCGCCTACAACAGGCACTTGATTTTCCATCTTGTCATCTTCATCAAACCAGCCACCCAAAAGCCATTGCTTGATGTATTCTAATTTTGGAAATATCACACGGTTGCGTCTCGTGGTACCATCGGCGACTTTACTGTCGGCGAATTTGACTAGATCAAAAACAGCTTGAAGAAGAATGTCCTGGAGGTGCCCTATGAACAAGAGAACAAAAAATTCTTTTCGTATCCCACGAAGTTCGGCGGATCGGTTGACTTCGCTATTATCGACAGGCGCAAAGGCGTTAAGACTGGCCCAGTGATGTGGCAGATGCTTGCGTTGGGAATAGAAGTCATGGATTTTTCTCTCGAAATCGGCCGTGAAATCCTTATATCCTGGATTTGTTTGAACGCCATCTTCTTCATCCTTTGAGATGAAGGAAAATCTTCTTCCTCTGATGATTGTCGCAAAATCCTTGGGTTTTGAAATTTGCAAAGTGATAAAGGCATGCTGCAGGCCAGAGTTAACAAGCACCTTCGCCACCTCTAGACGGTCACATAGAGGCCGAACAAAGTGTTCTTGGGTGGTCTCAGGAGTTTCGTATAAGGAATCATCAGCCGCGGAGCTAGCAATATCCTGTCTGGGACGTTCGATGTTGGCAGCATGCGTATCTGCGCCTTGTGGTGGAATCGCCTTGGTTAATCTCTTGAATACGCGCGGAAGCATAGCAACTCCGGCCAAGGACAAAAGAAGAAACCGCAATAATGAAATAAGTGTTTCAAGGTCCTCGGCTGTCAACGTTCCCCAGGCTATCTCTTGTTTCGCATAATAAATCTCGGCATTGATCTGGGTATGAATAGCACTTAACTTTCCAATAGCAGCTTTCAAACCAGGTGATTCAAAACTCTTTGCTGAGTCTTTTGAATTCTTTATATCCTTTTCATTAACGCTATCAGGAGTTGAGCGGCCCAAGGTAGCTTGCCGTATGATCGTTGCCATCCGCGTAATCTTCCAGGGACCACCACTCTCGCTTGATTTCACATATATGATTTGTTCGTCAAGCAATGACTTCACAGCACTAGGATAACCTCGTAGCTCATGGAAGATTATACTCCTGCTAGTCGTCGGAAAGATAAACAGGGACACTCCAGTAGCAACAGCGAAGCCGAGTAAAAATGCCTGTAACAACACCTTAACATATCTAAGCCCGTAGGCTAGTGTTGGCATAGTGGGAGCTCTGGTCATAGTAACCGCAACGTAAACGGAAAACGAGGCCATAGGACTCTGTAGCTCGTTCGGACGCCATGCGCGAAGCGCATTGCCAATCCTACAATGATATTAGCGTTGCCGGGAGATACCACAGTAGCCTTAGACATAATCACTGAATCGAACTCCATAGCTCAAATCTTACCAAATATCGAATACAAGCCAAATCGCCGCCACCGCACTTGCACTGCTATTGTACTCTCCAGGAGGAGCTCCCGGCGGAGTCGTATGTTCCCTCGCCTTGATCGTGCAGTAGATCCCCAGGCAGCACAATGATGCTGAAACACAAGACGCCAGCACATTCAACAGCATAATCTTCATAAACTTGGCACGAGGCAGTAGAGCTTGACCAATAACTGCCATTATGGCTGACAGATATCCATAATTCTGTGTGACATTTGCGACGGAAGTAGCCTGGAACCTACCGAAAGTGAAAGCGCTTCGTTAATGGTCTCCCGTCCAATAGCAAGATCAATGAAAGCACATGCGTACATACATGCATATCACAATTGTTGGCGGCATTGCTCCTTTCAGCATCATCAGAAGCGTGCGCGTGTCCATTCCCAGTGCCTGCCATAGCTTCCTGGGAGTCCAGCTTCTTAATCGCACCTTGACCATCGTGTCCGTCACAGCCCCTTCTCCGGGATCCAGGTGCTAGGTAGGATTCATTTGATTTTTCAGATGTCGAGTTCGAGGGGCAAGCACTTCTAGAGATGTTTCAGAGAGTGGTCCACGGTATGACATGGCGATGATGTCCTAAAGTGGATACCCCGGAAGTCCAACAACCGTATGAACACATAAACGTTTGAATCGGATCACCATCGGATTGAAAATGAAAGCACATCTAGTATTGATATGATTTGAGAGTCTGGAGCGCTCGGACCGCAGGAGAGATCTCAAATGGAGAGGTTGCTGTTGCTGTCTGCCGTTGCTGGTCTTGAGCAAGCTTGAAGTGAGCTGGATTTTAACTTCACGCTAGGGAAAGCCAAGAGGGTTTAAGGTTCTCCCGATCTGGCTGGAATCCGGATCGTGTTTCCCCGCAGAAAAGATATGTTGCGGGGATCGTCCAACTGCACGTAATCGTTCTTTGCTTTGCTTCTTCGTAAAACATGTGGCTTGATATAAAATATATACATCTATCCCAGGCTTTTTAACTAGGCATCCGAGGGGGTAGCCCAAAAAGAAAAAAAAAAAAGAAATTATCGGAAGACCACGCAAACAAGCCAAGTGACATCCAGGGCTTGGGGCGAAGCAAAAAGTATCATAGAAAGGTCTAAAAGAACACATAAATTATGGATATATTTGTGAGCAATACCAAGCCCTGAGGTACAGGAAGAAGCACAAGAGTTTCATGAACAACCCGCTATGCCATAGGGAGAAGAGACACAACAACGGAAAGGTATCCAAAGTAATATATGTGCGTAAAGCTTCAAGTGGGTTCGGTTCCAAGTCCATAAACCGAAGTGCTGAGACGCTCTTGTCCTAAAACGCATGATTGAGGAAGCAGGGAAGGAAAACACACCAGACTCCTGGTAGGATCAAGTCATTAGTTGCTCGATAGGGGTTAGCAGCAAACAGGCCGAAAAAAGTAAAAGTCATTAGCATATTGAGAAACCGATAGATTTGGTTGCGTGAAAAGGAATATCAAAGTTCTATCACTGTCACCACATGTCATCATCATCTGGCTGAGAATCATTTCCACCTGAAGTGGCATGTGGGCTATGTTCGGCTGTCCACGCAGTTCCAGAATCGTGACTCTGGTTGCCCCTGTGGTTGCCGTTTTCATCCGTTTCATGATATGATCGGTCGTCGTCTGTATAAGTTGAGTTGTCGCCGTAGTGATCCTGTTCCTGATTTTGGAATGTATGTTAGGTTTGCTGTGAGAGTGAATTAATCAAAGTATTCCACTTACCTGATACTCTTGGTACTGAGAATACTCCTCAGCTTGGTGATGTTGTTGCTGCTGCTGCTGCTGCTGCTCTTTTTTCCGCTGCTGGTTCTGGGCTGGTGACGTAGGTAAACTCATATGCGGGTGCATTTGTTGTACTTTCGCAAGATAGGAATACATAAAGTTACTCAGGAGGACCTGCGAGTACAACGCGCGCCGTGGATTCGCAAGCTTAATATGGGCCATACGGTATATTGCCCGTTCTTGTAGAAGTGAAAATCGGGTCCAGTTGTAATCTATATCCGGCCGCAATTCGCGCATACGAGGCTCTGGGGATAAATGTCGCGAGTGCTTCTTGTGACCATCGTTGCCTCCTTTCTTTTTAGTCCCAAATATGGATGAGAAAATACCAGATTCTTTTTCTTTTTTGACCTCGCTACCTTCAGACCGCTTATCCTTTCGTCGATCGTCGTCGCTCACTTTCACTTCCGATCGATCAAGCACCAGACTTTCTCGACCCTTCGCGCCTCCATCGATAGAGGTTTGCAAAACATCGAGCCGAGTGTTATCATGCATTTTGTCCCCTGATTTGCTCGACTTGGATTTATGTTTTTTGCCTTCCTCATCCTTCTTTTTATCTTTATCTTTATCATCCGTGCTTCGACGCCAGTGCCAGCTTGATTTCCGACCACCGTCAGAATCTTTCTTTTCCTTTGCTTTCTTTTCGGATTTTTTGTCTTCTGCTATTGTAGGAATTGATAAGCAATCTATTTTTGTGCTGGGAAGGGGAGATGGATGTGCCGGAAAATCAGTCAGTCCCTTAGGAGTTTCTTTACCTTGCTTAAGTGATGGTTTCCTTGATTTGCTCCCTGCAGGCTCTGGGGGTAAAGGCATTTGTGGTGGAAGCGAAGGTGGCGGGTCATGGGAAGATTTCCGCTCCGGAATAAAATGCTGTTTCGAAGTGATAGGAGAAGCTCTGTCTGTCGCGGATGTCTCATTTCCTTGCGTTCCATGTTGAGATGCAGGGGAATCTTTAAGTATAGAACGTGGAGAAGAAATAGCTTGAGATTTCAATCCTTGTATTTGGGCCGCAGAAGTAGTTCGTGGGCCTAGGCTTGGACGTGCTGGTCGCAACTCTCGGTTAGAATTAGGACTTTCACTCGGTGTTATTTTGCGTGGGGAATTTGTCGCACTACCCATTACTGGGGTTGGATCGGTAGACACCCTAGTTAGTCCAAGGATGGGCGCGTCTAAGGCTGGTGGTGGAGATCGACGTGAAGAAGCATTCGAATTTGGATCCGATGGTCTTGGGAATCTTCTAGGGACCCTTTCTCCGGCTTTAAGGCTGCCTTTCCTGTATGTAGTTCGAGTGGACCTTCGTAAGCTATGACCAGGGGGCGCCGGAGGGAGGATAGGCTTATCATCAGCAAAATGATCTGATAACGCCCCGGACGATGCTTCTTCTGCCAGGGCCTCTAAGTTCGGCGTTGGACATGACCTAATGCTGTCGGAGCGGCTAGTAATAGTCGATGACTCCACCTGCCTGGATAGCATCGACTTCTTCCTCCGCAACTCGCCACCTGCACCCGGTTGTACGTCCAGAAAAGACAATTCCCCAGACCGCCTCTTAATCTGTTCTGCCTTACTCTCAAGGAAGGATCTAAACTCATTTGGCGCTATTCCAGGATGGAGACGTGCCGGAACCCAAAACAATCGGGAGGTATCGTCTTCATCAGCAGAAGAGGAGGGAGCGATAGACGGCATATTTAGACCGGAACCGAACGTTGGTAAGTCCGGATCGAGCGTTCCGATGTCCATTGACATCCGCCTAAGCGCGGCCAAATTATTTAGCTCTTGTGCGACAGCTGCGGGGTTTGATTCATAATCGAGGTCGTTGACCTGGAAAGTAGTAGTAGTGGTCTCCGTTGCGGCGGCACGACTTAGTCCCGGCGATAGTTCCCCGTTACTGAGTTGTCCACTTCCTTCTCCCGCAGGCCCTCGTTCCCGCAATTGTCCATTTATTCTCTCGCTGTCCATTGAGCTCGTCCTAATAGGCAGATGTTGTGCTCGGTGCGGTGAGCCGGAGGGACCAGCATTGTTTCTGGTAATGGGAGTGGTAGAAATGGTCTCATCTTGCTGTGATGCAACGAAGCTTAATCGTTTTGAATTCCGCCTGTCGTAGTCATCTTCGTACATTTGACTGATAGTCTCCGTAACGTGGTGGCCGTCGTCGTCGATCGACAGCTGTGGAAGATGTCCCCGCCGTGACGTATCTCTCTCAGGTTCTCGACGGTAGGGCCCAGCTGATGTCTTTCGTCGCAGAAAAATGTACATTAGCATGCTTATCAAAGAAACTGTTAGATTTAACAAAGATACAGGGTATATTCAAGTGTGAAGATTGAACTGGGGTGTGCAACATGATCCAACAGTTTTTAGCTCCCCATTGTTCGACAGTTTTGAGGCACCCTTTACTCGCGTGAACACACTCTTCGGTCGAAAGCAAGTCCCAAACTTGTGATATAACATACCTGCATCATTGGGGATATGTAGTGGCTAACTCGATTTCAAGAGAGAGTGGACAGACTGAAAGGCGGAGACGAAGCCTTTCTGGGTGATACCGCCGGGGATGCGTAGTATGAAGGTATAGTGGCATCGAAACGTCAGACCAGATCGTAAGACGGTCGGTCACGGAGGCGGACCCCGTTCTCACATTCAGCCAGGAATGAGTGAGTGAAAGCAAGGGGAAGGACGAGCGCTAGGCAAGCAGAAAGTGGGAGTCGTGAAAAATCGGGTCTGCTGTCTGGTTGGGAAAAGGGTTCCTGAACAATCGAAAGCGCGATGAATGGCAAGGGGCCCTTTTTTTTCAAGGATACGCGGACTGGGATATTCGTTTCGAGTGTGGCAGTACTACCTGTTGAAGGTGAAGAGGGATTGTTGGCCGGTGCAAATGAGAATGCACAGACACTGGGAGAAGTGAAGGCAGCACATGAGTGCACAGTGACTACTCCGTGTTTGACTGTCGGGATGGTGGTTAGGCACTCTTCCATACACACACCCCTTCAAACCATCTAGTTACTGGTGCATTCTCAAGTGAACCTGATGATGATCCCTCTAGTTACCTGAATATCAACGTTGGAGAAGAAACGATGTTTTGGCCAATAATGGGTAACTTTTGGGGCGGTTCCGTGAAACAGGGCTTAACCATTTAGGCTATTTAACTGGCACCCAGTGGTGATCCGCCGCTGAGGGGAGTTTTTACAACCAAGCTCGAAGCCTGTGAGATTAAATGTCTGCAATGCTTGTTGCGATCTTCTATTTGATCAAAAATAACAAAGAGCATGAAGACCTTCCAACTACTGGAGACAGATTTGTCCCAGGACCTCACCGTAACTTTGCACTCCCAATTCAACCAAAGGGGATGCTGGCTAACTTCATTATCAGATCTGGACTCGACCATAGATAGGATCAATGGAGAAACCCCTCGACCGACATATGTGCATTACATGCAGGTCTTAGGAACGAAATGGGCTGACTGGATTGCTGATAATCGTTTCAAGGGCCAATTAAAGTGTAACTACAGCTCCAGGCACTTGAATGGAACCCACAAATGCATTATTCTCAGAGCCCAGAGAGCACAGCATTGAGGATGGGCCAGCATTGTTGGGTGATGTATTGTGTCACTCCATTCCACCCCGGCTAATCAACAAATACACTTGATGCTGTGTTGCTTCTATTATTATCCAGTCCTATGACACAGCAAGTCATTCAATACCAGCTGTTGAGAAGCTGCACATGTACTGCACACAAGCTTAGTTGCACCTAGCCTCATGACCATATCAAATGGAGGATCACAAGAACTCCTGGGGAGAACATGTTGGACTGCCATTCTTCCCATGGGCTTTTTCTTTGTGCTATACAGTTGTAGTGTAACTGCACATTCCCAACTGTAGGTTGTGCTTCGATATAGGAAAAGTTAGGGCAAAACACAAGAAGAGTTGAGACGATTGCTAGCTGCTGTGTTGTGCTCTTGCACAAGTATGTACACTGTGTAATTGAGAATAGCTAAATGACAGAAATCAAGTTGATGGGGGCTGATGCAAACAATCAACAGGGACGGATGCATAAAAAGGATCAAAAAATGTAAATGGGGCCAACAAAGAATGCCAAACCTTCCAAAATGGAATATGCTTCGGGAAAATACGACAAGATTTTGCAAAGCTATTTCTGCTTATTGAACGATCAAATATATATGCCCCGGGGTTTCCATTGCCATCATGACATACTCGCCTTTTGTCGAACTCCAGTGTTGGGTCAAGATGACAGACGCGATTGGAAGACAGGGCGGAAAAGCTGCTGTAAAATGGCCTTTTATTCGAGTGCGGGTAGAAAGCTATCGCCTAATTCATAAGATCCACGTAATTGCTGGAGATGAAGCGTCGTTAGAGAATGAACAAACTGAGGGTCTTTCATAAACCTGCAGGCAGCTGCCATGTGAAAGCTTACCTTGGGAAAACCCCAGTTCTATCTCCAATCCGGCCAGTCCACCAATCCTCCTTTTTATCTGTTCGCTTCAGAATTGTTATAATCTCCCCCTTTTTGAACCCCAAATCCCCTTCTTGGTCGGGATCAAACGTGAACAGAGCGACAGCTTGATTACTCTGGAGATTCGTCGGAGAAGGTTTGTTCCCAAATACTGGCTTGGGGGCTGTTGGGCGGGCTGGCTTCTGATCACGGTACGCATAATCATTCCCGTAGGCTCCGGCGGTAAAACTGCGGCCACGACTGCCGAGATTCTCAAAACGGCTTTGACCAGTCCGAGTACTATATGTACGATTCATCCCTCCAGCGGGTTGACGATCGTAAACCTCATCCGCCCATGTACTCGATCTTTGCGGTCTGTCATGATATTCATATTCATCATTCATGGACGCGGACCGATTACGAGAGACGCCTTCGCCAAATGCTTCCCCTCTTCTTCCCTCCCAGACGACATCATCGTGGCGATCATCATACACGGGAATATCATTGTACATTGAGTCGCCATGCGAAAGAGACCCCGAAAATGCGCGGGATTGTAGCACTCTCATAAGAGGCTCTGCGCCCGGGGGTGGAGGTACAGCTCCTCCAAGCAGCTGGCTAGCAGTTACCCTGGTGTTGTAGAGCTTCGAGTTGGCATCTCTTCGTTCTACTAACACGCTTCCTTCGAGACTCACGCCAGCGAACAGACCCTTAGTTTTTGAATAGGCGAATATGCCAGCAACACCCTTGGAACTTGCAGCTCCTGCTGCTTCCGCGTTCCTACCGATTGGCCCCGCAGCAATGGAAACGTTGCCTCCGAGTGTAATCGAGCCAACCTGAGAAAACGTTCTGACGGCGGCGTAGTCGTTAAGGATAAAAACAAAATCCGTTAATTCAAATCCAATCTGACCACCGACTCCTGCGCCGGCAGTAGCAATCGCAGAAGGAGCCGACCAAGAGCCATCGGCTAGGCGTGCAACCACGATACCAGAACCGAATCGACCGGAGCCTATGAAGCCCGCCTTCAAGACAGTTATAACCGCAAGGCCCTACAAATACCCAAACGGTCAATATCACCTTGACGACCGAAATACCGACGCGCTAAACCACCTAAATGAACAAGATTCTTTCCAACCTTTGCATTAGCTAGGATTTGTGGCGGGATGATCTTATCTGGACCGAACGACTGGCGGGGATCGACGAAGGAAGCTAGAATTTTGCCGGCTTTCCTACATTCGCCTGTCCGTCACGAAGTTGACAAGAATAAGCGCTTGAAGTTGTAGCAGGAGGAGATACATACTTCTCAGAGAAGAGGGCAATGGATTATGGATTCCCAACGGCATCGTTTATTGTCGCAAAGAGCCGGACATCCGGTCTCCAAGGACCGTAGAAATGTCGTAAATGAATTAGCTAGAAACGTAATCGACTTGCAGAAAATGAAATGTAGAAGAAATCAATTCTTCATAAGTCGCCAGCAACAAATTTTCGCCGCGCAGAAGAAATTCGTTGGCATTGGCGTTGGTTGCAATGCTGTTATCACCACCAAGTGGAAGATGACGGAAACATCAACCGCAGAACCACTGGTCAGCGTTGTGGCTGAGCATTTAACTAGCCGCTAGTTACACCTGTGGCTGCAAGCTGGATTCTTTGATTTTCCTTCTTCCGTGCCAAGGGGCGGGCCGGGGTCCATTAATGGCGTCCGCCCCAGTGCTGGAGCTCCAAACGCATTTAACGATGACCGTTTCCAGACCTCATCATATGAATGTATCCGACTCGAAAACGCTGCAGGCTATGATATAACAGGAATCACTTACAATGGGTACTGGTAAGCGGGAAAATCTCTTCATCTTCTACAGTCAAACTTACCATAAGTTTATTTGCAGTGCGGATATGTGTTTGCGGGGACGAAGGGACTGGGAAGTCTAGCTTGATAACTTCTTTAGTAAAGGGTGTTTTCGTCACGAACAAGATACAGCCCGTACTTCCTCAAGTCACGATTCCGCCAACAATTGGCACGCCGGAAAATGTGACTACTACAACAATAGTCGATACCTCAGCATTACCGCAGGAAAGAAACAATCTTGCGAAGGAGCTCCGCAAATCAAATGTGATTTTACTGGTATATTCGGACCACTATAGCTATGAAAGAGTTGCCTTATTTTGGCTGCCGTATTTTCGATCTCTAGGCGTCAATGTCCCGGTTGTGTTGTGCGCCAATAAGTCGGATTTGACGCCGGATGGGGTCGATCAACAAACAGTAGAAGAGGAAATGTTGCCGATAATGACGGAATTCAAAGAGATTGACTCCTGCATACGAAGTAGTGCCAGAGAACATCGAAATGTGAACGAGGCGTTTTTCCTTTGTCAGAAAGCTGTCACCTACCCTATAGCTCCTCTATTCGATTCAAAAGAGTCGGTCCTGAAACCGGCTGCCGTGAATGCTCTTCAACGCATCTTTTACCTATGCGACAAAGACCACAATGGGTACTTGAGCGATAAAGAACTCGATGACTTTCAGACAAAATGCTTCGGCAAACCTCTGAACGATGATGACCTTGTGCACATAAAGGAAACGATTCAAAGGGCGTATCCACAGTCAGTGACGACATCGGGGATAGACGCTCAAGGGTTTTTATATCTTAACAAACTATATGTGGAAAAGGGTCGCCATGAAACTGTTTGGATTATACTGAGAGCCTTTCAATATACTGATAATTTGTCTCTGCAAGAGGCTTTTCTCCATCCGCGATTGGAGGTTCCTCCTTTTGCTTCGGCAGAACTCTCGCCAGCGGGTTATCGGTTTCTAGTTGATTTGTTTCTACTATGTGACAAGGATAATGACGGAGGCCTGAATGATGCAGAACTTGCTTCCTTGTTTGCACCTACTCCTGGACTTCCGAGCTCGTGGACAGATGGTTCTTTCCCATCATCTACTGTGCGTAACGAAGCAGGACATGTGACCCTTCAGGGATGGCTAGCTCAATGGAGCATGACTACATTCACTTCGCCAAAGACGACGCTTGAGTATCTCGCGTACCTCGGATTCGAACCCACTGACCGTAGTTCCTCGACCACGGCGGCACTGAAGATCACCAAGCCACGAAAACGTCGACGACGGCCTGGGCGGGTTGGACGCAATGTTGTACTCTGCCATGTTCTAGGTGCGCCAGGATCTGGCAAATCCGCTCTTCTTGATGCATTTCTTTCGCGCGGTTTCAGTCCCACCTACCACCCTACAATTCAACCTCGAACGGCTGTGAATACGGTAGAGCTGCCTGGCGGACGACAATGCTATTTACTTCTGAATGAGCTCGGCGAGCTAGAGCCAGCAATATTAGAGAACAAAACAAAAATTCTAGACCAATGCGACGTTGTCGCATATGTCTACGATTCATCCGATCCCGACTCTTTTGCTTATATTCCGAGTGTACGGTCTAAATACCCGCACCTTGAAGAGCTTCCGAGCGTGTTTATTGCTTTGAAAGCTGACTTGGATCGCACGACACAACGTGCCGAACGCCAGCCTGATGAATATACCAGCCTGTTGAACATGCCAGGACCTCCCCTGCATGTCAGTGTCACCTGGAATTCGATTCAGGAGCTATTCGTGCACATTGCAGAAGCAGCTATGGAGCCTAGCACTGCGTTTCCAAAATCAGAGGAAGATGTGGAAGGGAAGTGGATGGCTTGGGGCATCGCTCTTGGAGCTATTGTCTGTGCTGGTGCTGCCGCTGTTGTTATTTGGCGCCGCGTTACTGGAAGCGCCAACTGAAGCTATTGCGGCGCCCAGGAAAAGAAATGTAAAAAGAAACCTTACATCCCCGAATCATGCTGAATCAAATTTGTGCATCTGATTATTTTAGATACCCATGCTCTATTTATTTCACTCAAGTGTGTATCAATAAATATCAATTTTGAATTCCTCCAGATATCAGGTATGTATATTTTCTAACTTGGAGTTCATGTACTCTTGGTGCATTTTTATTTGGGGTGGCAGAATTCTGGATTTAACTTGTGCTTCAGCACTGAGCACTATGATCCCTCACGACGGGCTGGTCCACCATCCGCTGGGTGGCGGGTCATATTACTTCAGGAGATCTTGTTAAGTATCTGAATGATCAGTGCTCTCTCCCGCGATTACACTCCATATTGGTCCTCAGTCAAACTGCAGCCCACATATCGGCAATATTACCACCTTTGCAATTGGATTCGCCCTCGCTGCTGCCCTGAAGAAAATTATTTCAGGGTGAAGTCAAGGCCAAATTTGTATATTTGGATGGTGCTCCTTCTCCAGGACAGGATATTGTTATTAATGGAGTCAGATATCAGAAGAGTCTCAAGCACACAGGTGATTTTGAAGTTAACTAAATGTTTTTTGTGAAAGTTCTTGTAAGAACATCACTACCATCTAGTGGCAAACTTGAGGCAAGCCAGCATCATTATGACAGCAGCATGGCAAGATACTGCTGGTCTTCACGACTGTTTGATTGTGGATGACCTGGACGAGTCAAACACCATGTAAGTGTAGGCGTCATTGCAGTCATTTCATGATTTCATGATTCCATGCTGATATAAAGTCTATTGTTGAAGATATAATGGGCTCCCTCGCATCCATCCTGATATGAAAATCAGTCAGGCACACGTCAAAAGCCTTGTGGATTTAATCACTCAGTACGGCCTGGGTAAGAAACTCGGCATCCACCTGCTTCACAAACACGAGTCCCTTCCGGATGGGCAGGTGAAGCTCGAGACGAAGCTAGAGTCTACATCTGGTAAATGGATCAAGCCTATTTTGATCGACTCCCTAGATCTCAACATTATCCATGGAGCCACTTTCAAGGTCGTCCCTGGATAGAATCGTCTTATTCCCTACGAGTTCGGCGAAGGTCCATCGCCTGTCTCCAATAGCGATGTGGTCAACAGCAACTGTGTCAAAGACTTCATCAGCTACGTCACCAAGCATGACCTAGTGATGCGATTGCGCTTCAGTTCTTGGAGGGTCAACCCAAGGAATGCACTGCGGAGGTCGAACTGGATCAGTACTGAACCATTGTACTGACCAAGTCCTTGGTGAACGGAGTCGAGTTCACTCCTACTGGTTGGTATGATGCCACCCAGCCTGACGAACTTGAGGGGCCCGGACCCGGTGAACATTGGGCCAAGGTGAAGGCAGGGACTAAGGAGACTCACAGACTCGTCTATGTTGATCAGGTTGAGAACGAGAAACAACTGATGGATAAGTTGGCTTTCCAGGGAGTCATCGTCAAAGTCTGAGATGCGTCCAGAAGCCCCAGCGGGACACCTGTGAGAGAAAGATATCGCATGTTCTCCTGTTTTACACTCAATGCCATCATTTGCATTGCTCTCGCTTCAGCACACCTGACAACCAGCTTGATGTATTGTAGTTTCCTTGGATACTTATAGTGGGAAGACAATAAGAGAATACATGTGCTCTGCATCTATATATTTAGCTGACCAATACAAAAGCCGTAGCTGTGGAAGCCTAAAAATTTCCTCAGCATCTTGATGACAAAATGTCGCATCTAAAGCAGACATAACACCTCAAGATATACAGCTGCCCTATCTCCTTCAAAGCCGTGTGTCCGGAACAATCCAAACAGCCTTGCAATTTCGATTGAACGCTGATCTTCTTCTGAGATATCTCCAATCTCCCTGTAGAACATATCCCAGAAATGCTGTCGGAGGCTAACATGACTAGGATGGAAGTGCCAACTGCTTGCAGTCTGGACTCCAAGAATGGTCTCGAGACCGCCGAGAGAAATACCAAATGGGGCCACAATAGCATCCGCCCAATCGACAATGCCGGTAATGTGACCAGTGGCGTCGTCTATGTGGATATTGTTCTCTAGTAGGTCGTCATGCTGGAGAGCCATGGGATAGCCAGGCCGGAAGAGAAGTGGAAGCCCTTGACGGACCTGGTCCAGCTTCAGTTGCAGTCGATCAGGCAGGGCTGAGGAAAGCTGGTCAAGGATCTCCCGGTACTCTTTAAGTAGGCCAGGAGGCTGCTTAACGGCTGGTCTGTTGTTCCACGCTGAAGCAAAGAACCTAATTAGTTTTGGTTAACACGACACTAAACTCAGTGAAATATATGTCAACAACGGACTTTGCAAAGTCAAGCACAGTTTGATGCAAACATTGTTCCATCCCAATGCCAAGAGAAAGGAACTGGCGCCGGACTTGACAAAAAGCAGGCCCCGGGACGAGATCCCACACATAGACATAGATATCTCCTGCCATGCCATAGAACTCGCAGTTGGGGACGAAACCTCCGTAGGATAGCCGTGCATTCTCAATGCATTCCATGTCCAACTTTGAAGACCGAAATTGGACCACTTTCCCCGAACCGGCTGCTGCCACGGTATAACTGGTCGCACCTTGGATTGGTGTAGGGGAGACGAGACCGTTCAAAATATTGGCTGCAAGGCGGTCGCAGTCCTCCCTTGTGTTAAATACATGGCATTTGAAAAACTGAGATATTTGGAAAGTGGATAAATTTCCATAGCTTTCTGCCTTTGCTGCATATCTAGAGATATCCATTGCCAGTAACTAATGCAGTAGTTATATTTGGTGGTGGGGTTTTGTAGTTAACTATTAGTTAGTTAACTAACTAATTGTCAGAGCGTCAGTAGTTTTTTGACACCAGCCACAACACGGGAACTCAATAAACGTAACTCCTCTGTACGGAGTACGGAGTATTCAGCTGCACCTCTTGTCCGAATAACCATGTGTTATTGAACATGCTCTAACACACTCAAGAAGCTGCTATTACGGATTTTTCCATATGCGAAGCTCACAAATATAGGCTCATGACAGTCGGCGACCCTAATTCTACCTTCGTCCCTGCCATCGTCGTCATCACTCCTCTCCCCAATGATGCTTGCAGCCGCTCACTAGATAGATATTTAGTGGGATTTGCGAAGAGTATTTCAATATGATGTTGTAAGATCTGTTTTCCCGTTCATCCTCCTGTCGTTAATTCTCTGGTAACTTGCTTGGGAAGCTCTCCGCATTCGGCCTTTCCAATGCAGCGATGCGGCCACAAGATGCCAGGATATCAGTCCGTGAAGTTAACAGCCATGTAGCTTTCTCCCTCCTCCACCTCCGCGCTATTCGACTCCTCTTGCCTATGCCGCGGGGGTCGCGAACGGGCTGCCTGTTCCCTTGATTGAGACGACCAACGTCATTAAACACCCAGAGGGCGGCTGTCCCTTGCAGGTCGGCGAAGGTACAACATCCATCTTATATCTCTACTATTCGGTTTCTTTCTGTTTCCTTTGCCCTCTTTTGCCGTTATGGGTTCTTTTTCCTCTCGTTAATTATGTATTTGTGATTAAACCAGGAACATACCAACTCCGAGATGATGTCCATCTCTCGACTCCACCACCACACCCGTCAGAGCCACCGCAAATCATTCACAATCCTCTGGTTACCACTCCGTCACCACCTACCTCCGGCGTGAAGGTCTCGCCTGTCATAATAAAGCCGCGCCGCAACCCTCCGAACCTCTTTAGAACCAATACCTTGAGGAGCACGAACTCTGATTTGGAGATAATCAATGAAACCGACCACGATGGTTGTCATTCGTCAGAAAGCGGTAGTAGTGAGAATTTCTCAACTACTGCTGCCCCGGCGTTTGGGGAAGGCACTCTCGCCCTTACAACTTCCCATGCAAAGGACACTTCAGGGTTGAAACGCCGAAAACCGAAAAGCAGTATCGTCAAGAGCACGTCCACTTTCATTTCCAGAGTGATCACCAATGATTTTATGCTAAAGAAACTGCCGGATAGGAGCCCGGATGGACTTTATATCTTTGCAAATATCAACCGGGCCTTTCAGTGGTTAGATTTCAGTGCTAAGAACAAGCAAGATCCGTTGGCAAAAGTACTCTTCATGAAAGCACATATACTGTCTCATGATGTAAATGAGGTAACAAAAAGTGTTTCGCACTTGGACATAGTCATGGGCTCCTCTGCTGGCGACATTATCTGGTATGAGCCCATGTCACAGAAATATGCGCGGATCAACAAAAACTCAAGCATCAACTCTTCCCCCGTGGCCCATATCAAGTGGATTCCAGGATCAGAAAACCTCTTCATGGCTGCTCACTATGATGGTAGTCTATTGGTTTATGACAAGGAGAAGGAGGATGCACCGTTTGCTGGAGAAGACCTCAATGAAAATTCCGACCCAGATGGTGAGGAGAACGGCACCGTGTCTACAGCTACGTTAAAAGTTCTCAAATCCGTTAATTCACCGAATCAAAAGACGAACCCAGTGGCATGCTGGAAACTGTCAAATCATCGCATCAATAACTTCGCTTTCTCGCCTGATCGTCGTCATCTTGCAATTGTTGTGGAAGATGGCACTCTAAGGATAATTGATTATCTCAAGGAAAGGTATTCCCAATCTGTCAAATGGTGCATTTCTTTTAGCCAGTTCTATTAGCTAAAACGGCCACAGATTGTTGGATGTATTCACGAGTTACTACGGAGGAATAATCTGTGTTTGTTGGTCGCCGGACGGCAATTACATCGTGACTGGAGGCCAGGACGACCTTATCTCGATTTGGTCATTCAAAGAGCGTAAAATAGTTGCACGCTGTCACGGCCATCACTCGTGGGTTACATGTGTAGCCTTCGATCCTTGGCGTTGCGATGAGAGGAACTACCGGTTTGGAAGCGTGGGGGATGACTGTCGACTTCTGCTGTGGGACTTTAGCGCCGCGATGCTTCATCGACCGAAAGCGGTATAATACCCCAGCATACGGACCGGCCATCTCAACTTTGGACTAACTTTCTGTCTATATAGTTACAGGCCACTGCTCGTCACCGAAACAGCATTGCCGCCAGTAGCCTGCATGCATCTAGCCGCAGTCGAACAGAACATAATTTTACAGGGCGTCTAAGGTCTGATTCCACCCAAACTGATCATCAACCGAGTGCGAGAGGCGAAGATGTCTCGCATCACCCTGTTGAACCGCGTGCAATGACTGCACAGTTACCTCCTATATTGGTGAGAGCAAATTGCTTCTTCCAGCATTCAAATCTCTCCTCGATACACTACGGAGTTGCTAACATGTCTTTTATGTAGTCCAAGGTCATTGGGGAAGACCCTGTTAGTTGGATTGGATTTTTAGAAGATTCCATTATGACTTCTTCTCTGGAAGGTATGTTTTCATGCATGTATCTGGTTTTTAAACTCACATATCCTTATTAGGACATATTCGAACTTGGGACCGGCCGCACGAAAGTAGCAACAAAGAGGAAGCAGAAACGCCTAGTACAAGCTCCTCGGGGTTGCCAATATCAAGGCAGAAGTCTACGGTGGGTTCGCCATCGACATAATAAATTATACTTTTCCCTTTTGATTTGCCGTCCTCGAATCGATTTTCTGACGAGTTCAACAATTTTCTCTTGCCTGCTAGCTATGAGTATTTCATACTCTGACCTTGCTAGGCCCTTTTAAGATGTCCATTTGCTACAATATACTATCATATTAGCATTTACAGGTTTTTTTGGTGTTTCCTTTACCGAGCCTCACGTGGCTACGCACATGGGCTTCAGGATTTTTTTAATCCATCTGTGAACTTCTTTTCGCAACACCATGAAAATGTACAAAAAGCGTGAGCAAAGTAATGAGATACAGAAAAGGCCGTTTTTCCATGCCTGTCGGAGGTTTGGGATCGGGCCGAGAAACCCACTCAAAAATGGGCGTTCGGGGAAATCTTTTTTTTGGGGAGCCCACGAGCCATGTGACCGGGTGGAATTCTATGATCATATTCTACAAATCGGTTTCTTTTAGAGTTGGCGGGAAATTTGCACTGCGATCCCGCGCTGAGAAACGGTTATTTATGGCGCCTCTTTTGCCCTGTGACTTGCCCAGTGGAAAGTTGAGTTTGCTAGGTACCGTAGTTAGTCGACTCTCTTGCTGTCTCAGAATCCACCGCTGCGAGTGCAAAGTTGAGGATGATCCTGGTTACATGTGACCCTGATCTCGACTGGCCGGCGTTGATAATCAGAGAAGGGATTAACTAGCTAGTAACTCTTCTAACATTGAAATTTTCCGAACAAGGAACCTCGGCCGATCAGCAAAACATCCATCATGCTGTGATCAAATCAGTAAAAACAACCTCTGTATGTGCCATCACACGCCATGAACATTGGTAATGTGCTCTTCCTGGCGATGAGGTCTTCTGGGCCAAGACCAGTTAGGGGCTTGGATGGACCTGGACAACAGGCTTGGCCCAATACTTGGGCTGGGGAACGTGTTCAACCATATGTCTTGTAGTTATGTATGTATGTCCAGCTCCTCAATATAGTTATGCCATAACTTGGATATCGACGTGGTTATCAAATGAATCAAGTGCTGTGTAGAAGCTTCTTAGCCCCATTCTGCATTCGGAGAAACCTCCATTCTATGCACTGGTCAAGTTAACGCTGCTGTGGGGGCCTTTTAAGTTTTCAGATACGATTGCTTTTGGATAGTGAGGCCATCCGCCCTGTCGGCTTGTCGGGCGGAGCATTACTCGCAAGGAGAGATATATATGTATGTACGGCTCAAATTAGGTATCGAAAATAGATTTCAGAAGTGACAACAGTGTTCTGCTCGAGGTTCTGGCCCCTTGCATAGTTACGAACAGAGCAGTAACTAACTTATCTGTTGACCGCCAAGTTACTTTCATCTTGTTTCAAGTGTCTATGCCTCTGTCCTCAAGCAAAACAGCCCGCCCGTCGCTTGTTCCCGGGCCAGAACCCCACTGCTATGGAATAAAGTGTCAATGGTCATTAGCTAAAGGCTGATTGGCATTTTTAGCTTCCTTGTCTTTCTTCCTACAGTCAACATCACGGCTAAAGCGGATCCTTGCTTCCCTTGTCAAAAATTGTGCTGTGAGTGGCTGTGATCATGGACCATCATCAGTGTCATGGAGGGAATTTTCTTTGGCGAGACTATCTTACGTTGGTTCTTACAAGGGGACCTTGTATCTTCTTCTCCTCCTCCTTGTCCTTCTCCCTGTCCTCTGCCTCCTCCCTGTCTTGAACATCTCTATAGGGCCTGGCTCTCGCTGCATTCTCTCCTTATCTAGTTACTCCGTACTGCGTGATCACTTTGCATTCATCTATCTATCCATCATTCCACCTCCTCTGGTTCTCGCTGCACCGCACCTACCAAAATATCCAGCAAATCAGAACTTCTTTCCTGACCCTCTGGCTGTTTACTGTTGATATTGTCCCATTTACGGATCATTCAATCAATCAATAGCCATTTCCACCTCAACCTCTGACTTCCTCTGACTCCTTTGTCCGGTTCATTTTCTATCCTCAAAAACTTCCTGGGCTTCTTAACCTATAACAAGCCTTTGCTATCTGAGTCTTGTTACTCGTTCTAGTGCCTTCATTTGCTCCGCCCACTTGCAGCACGCATCGTCTGCAGTGTTGTCGCCTTGATGCGATCAGTCCTTGCTTAACATGGCTCTCAATATCTTTGGCCATGCGAGCCATGCGAAGTATTTTGATATCAGGTATGATATGTCTCGACGCCCAATTTCTCCAGCTCCTCTTCCTGTAGTTCGGACATTCGACATGTAGCAATTTCACTGACACTCAGAGTGTCTAGGCTTGATGACGACTACATTGTCTTCCGTGGAAGCCCAGATGAAGCTGCCAGCGCACACCTTAAGGGCACATTAGTGCTTTGTCTCTCAGAGCCATTGACAATCAAACACCTAAATCTACAGCTTGTGGGAGTTGCTCGTGTTGGGTGAGTAGTTTGTTGGATTCAACGGTCTATCTTTGGCTGGCGCTTACTGACAATTCATGTTCTCAAGGCTGACATGTGTCCCCGGGCCACTCCCTGGGAGTAAAAAACAAGCAAAAGAGGAAATAGTGTTCGAAAAGATCTGGAAATTCCGCGATGCAGGTAAAGGGAAGACTGAGATCATGCCTGCGGACAACTATGAATTCCCTTTTGATGTGATCCTGCCGGGCTCACTGCCGGAAAGTGTTGAAGGTCTACAAGACACGTGGGTCACGTATCGACTGAAAGCGGAGATTGGACGAAAATACGCAAAGGACCTACATGCGAGAAAACCGTTGCGAATCATTCGCACTCTGGATCCGAGTGCACTGGAGCTAATCCATGTGATGGTGAGTGATTGATGAGTCCTGGAGTGGCAGAATGTTTCAGCTGACATTACCATCAGTCTGTTGAGAACATATGGCCGAATAAATTAGAGTATTCCTTGTCTGTTCCAAACAAGGCCGTAATATTTGGAACTCATGTTACGGTGAACTTTCGGCTGGTCCCACTCCTGAAAGGCCTCAAGATCGGTTCCATCGTGGTTCAGTTGGTTGAAACCCATGAGTTTGCCCTGAGTGTCGACTATTCCTCGCAACACCGGCGAAGTTCCAAGTCTTCGAGGACGATCTTCTCCGAGTCTTTTGCGGTAGATGGTGAGAGAGATTTGCAAGTTTTGAACGAAGAGGTTGAAGGTTATAGTTTCTCTAAGACCTGGGACCTGCCAAAGACACTGCGCAAGTGTTTACAGGATACAGATGCAAAAGGCATCAAAATTAGGCACAAGCTCAAATTTAGAGTCCAGCTCTTTAACCCTGACGGACATACTTCAGAGGTACTTTTCACCAAATCCTCCTACTCGCTGGTTTACTAATCGAGTGTTTGACAATCAGCTTCGAGCAACGCTTCCAATCCACATCTTCATTTCTCCGAACCTTCGCATAGATGAGAACAATAATTTGGTCGATCAGAATCGACACTCAGTTCATACGGTTGACTTATACCTAGCTCAACAAGCACCTCCACTGTATGGTGACCACCAGTTTGATCTCCTCTACGGCGAACTGGACCCGAATGGCTATTTCACACCCGGTCTTTATAGCGGTGTGACTTCGCCCTTTGGCTCCCAAAGCAGGAACATGTCGGTCGAAAATCTCACCGTCCTGCCGGGGTGCCGGCCAGAAGACCTCTGTGTGCACGCACTTCACAGTCGGCTAACTAATCTTCATTCCAATGCATCCTGTCCTACGACACCGCCCCTAGATGTTTTAGAAGTTCCTGGGGACGAACTTCAACGACGGTCGTTTCATAATTCCGGTCGTTTTCCTTCAATTATGAGCGAACTTGATGTTGTTACGCCAGACGCTTCAGGACGCTCATCGGAAGAAGGCCATATTCCATCAGGCATCGCTACTCCTTGCCCACATATCAGCGAAGTAGAAGACCTTCGTCGTGTACCTAGCTATTCCACGGCTATTCGATCCAGCGCGAATATGCACTATGATGGAACTCTTCCCGATTACGCAACTGCTACCGCGTCGCGCGTGACTCCTCTGCAGAATACTCAACCAACCCACTCTCGAAGAAGCAGCCGGCTGTTTGGACTTCTCGAAACACCGGTTCGACCTCATTTCTCGCTTCACCAACGATACCCCAGCGGTGTTCATTCTCCAGACAATGAGAGGCACATCAGAATAATGCAAGCCCGCGGGAGAGCTTAGCTTGAGCGTCCCTCTTGGACGTTGCTTGGAGGCGTCTGCTGCTGTTTCACTGCTGATACTTTACTTCTATACCCCGTAACTTATTCACGATTATACGGTTTCTCTGCATTTCTAGGGCGTTGAGACAACAATGGGTACCTTGGTTGGGCAATGGGAATGGAGCTCGGCGGCGATTATCTTTATTGACTGGGCGTCTTTGGCATGGGATAAACAGACCTTGAGTCGGGGATACAATTGAGATATATACCCAAAACAGGCGTTTATCGATGGTGGACAGGCCATGTGCCTTCGCGGCTTTTTCTATAATTTTCCTGGTCATATATGTAGCACTGGACTGTATGTACATACATACATACATGCGTGATAACGAGATGCCAGCACATAACCATATCCGTCATAACTGCTCCGGCTTCTCATCCCGTCGGCTAAGCTCCAACTATCATTCGCTGGCAACTTTGTTATTTAGCTTTGCAGTTCTTCTGGCAGGCGAGGAGGTATATCGGGTGCGAATAAGCTCCGCATTGGGTTATGACCTCATCGGCTACAGCCCAAAACGAACTTTGAACCCAGGATCCAGGGAACTGCATTCCTACTTATATTTAAGGCGTCCCAAATTTTGTCCATGACTCGAGCTGAAGACATACATATCTTAATAGAAACAATTGTCTCTCCGCGTCAACCCTTTTACTTGCGCGTTGTGTGCAACTTACCAGCTCGTTCGTCAGAAAGCAATAGTTGCGGGGAAACAAACTATCGATTCTAGGGCGACCCAGGAACGCCCCCCTCCACAAATCTCGATTTCGCGCCTGACATTGCTTTCGATCTCCTCTTTTCCTCCATCGTTTCCTTATCCTCTTCCTTGAGGCATTGTGGCATACAGTAAATTAGAGACGCCATTACAAGTTCTCGTACTCAACACAGCATCTGAAAGCTGCTGATAACGTCCACTCGTCAAGATGGCAGCTCTTCCCGTTCGCTCAAATACGGTGAAGACCAACACGACGATGGCCTCTAGCGACGATGAGGCCATTCCGGACTCTGATTTGGGCGGTGTGAGTACAGATATTTCTCCTTTTGATTGATCTTGTGTGTCCCCCGTTTTCGTCTTGTGTGGTTTCCACATTCTTGGATTCGTTTCAAGTTCGTTTGCTGTGCATGGTGGGGGATGGGACCGATTGGGCCGCAGGCTCAGTCGCGGCCAGGGATTGCGTGAGCTGGAGGGAACTTCATTACATTCACTTCCTCGCTCGACCCTGCTTTTGGTGTATTCCCTATCACTACTTTGACGTCGAGAATTTCTGGGTCATTTCTACACCTTCTCCTCTGTTGATTTTTTAATTTCTTTCGCGAGTTACTGCAGCATTTCCATTCACTTTAAGGAAAATGTCACCATGGACCATTGACGTTCTATTTTGCGAATCGCTACTTGCGCCATCCTGACCTGTTGATCAATTTGCTGTGAAAATTCTTATTTCGCTTGATGACATTTGCTTTTACCCACATCTCGAAAAGAATGCCATTGACTAACTATCGCGGCCTCGATGATTTTTGGTGGCGAGTTTTAAAGACTACCTCCATCCTAGTTGAAAGATTACGAGCATGGAAGCACATGTGTCGATATCTCGAGAATTATGTTAGCGCGACGCAAAAGGTGCAGAAGGCGCAATCCAAGGAGTTTGAGAAGATACTGAAGGTGAGGTTCACTCGTTCAAACACGGAACCACTCGAATTTCAAATTAACGGGTGCACAATTCTGATAGACCGTCTCCGAACCGCTGAAAGAAGGACATCATTTTGTCCAGGGAAAGGGTGGAGTAAATGGGCTGTTTGATAGCTTGCGGCTAAATACTCGGGTATGGGATTGCACTGGGCTTGTAATAAAGAGGTCTGCTGGCTAACATGACTCTACGTCTATAGGGCATTGCGGATGTGCATCTCGAAACTGAGAAGAACCTCAAGGCCACCGTGCTCCCAGTCATTGAAAAATTACACAGCGAAATTAAGGCCAAAGCCAAGGAGCTCAAGCATGGAGCAGCAAAGGCTGCGAAGGAGGTCGCTAAAGCGCGCACAAGCACCCAGAAACATATCGAACTCCTCGGGCAGTATACTGCGGCCTTCGATTCGACAAGATCAAGGCACGAGGCTTCCCATGATCCATACGTTCTATCCCGTGGAGTTCACTACCGGCTGAACAGGCAGATAAACGAGGAGAATAATAATTTGAAAGAGCTTCTGGCCATACAGAACTCGTTTCAACAATTCGAAGCGTACATTGTGGAAACCGTGCAGACTGCTCTCAACCGCTTTTTCCAGTGTATGGGTGCTCAGTCTGACCGCCAGCGTGCTTTGTATGCGGATATGGTTAGCACAGGGCAGCAAATTCCAACTGACTTTGAGTGGGCGAATTTCTATGAGCGAAATGACGCTTCTCTGATTAACCCAAATACTCCTTCGCGCTCTATGTCTAATACCATCTTTCCGAATCAAGACCATCGCGCTACAAAGCCTTTGGTGGAAGGAATACTACAGCGAAAGTCTCGCGCCATGGTGAAGGGCTATAGCGACGGGCATTACGTGATAACTCCAGCTGGATTCCTTCACGGATTCAAAGACAACGATGACTTACGGCATGATCCGCAGCCTGATATATCCCTTTACCTTCCTGACTGTACCATCGGCAGTTTCGATGGCTTCAAATTCTCCGTCAAAGGCAAGGATGTGTCTAGCGGCAAAGTTGGAAACGCCTTTCACATGAGCTCCGAGTTACACTTCAAGGCACATAGCAAGAACCAAGTTGATGAATGGGCTAGTGTGCTTACCAGCTTCATTGGAGCAGGGTCGACAGCTGGTATTATTGGTGGCAGCCAACCCACGAGTCCGACAGTCCAAAGGAACTCAAGTATCCCACAGTCTCCGGTGTTGGCGGCGGCGGAGTCTCCTGTAATGCCACCGCTGACAGAGAATAAACCCGTTGAGCTGAAGGAGGATCCTGTTCCTGCGTCTGTTCCTGCGCCTGTTCCTGCACCAGCGGAGCCGCAAGAGGCCGGCGTCGTCCCAGTGGATGGTGCGGCAAAGGTTGCCTAAGCGGGGGGTGTTCGAGTTAGATATACCGCTCTCCTTTCGTCATTGTTGCGGATTGGATGAAATTTCGGTTTTGTTTGCTCTTTCTGTTTATACCCTTGGTTATACTGCCACTGTTGCGTTTTGATTGGCATGCCCGAATACCCATTTCGATGTGTTTCTGCCGCAGATCTCAACATGTACTCCATATGGCTAGCTATATTGGTGATTTCCTCTAATTCATCTTGTTGCCAAATCCAACTGGGTGTAGTGCTCTCTCAATCGCCTATTTTTGGTTGTTCTAGTGGCTTACATGTATACGGAGCACTCCTGCTGTACTCCGAAAGGCCGCGTTTATCATGCACAATGGGATGATAACTACGTCATAACCACTGAGCTGCCCCGCACCAAGGTTCGTCTTGTCTCCTTTACCCCGACCCCGCTTCAACACAGAAATAAAATCCATGAAGAACCTCGACTCCATACAAACGTCAATTGGAATTTATTTTCTTTTTTTAAGTATTGAAAATTTACCAGTGCAGCTTTTGCAAGTACCGCACCATGGCGACGGCGACAGAGACGTCAACGTACAAGTTGAATCGTGAGTTCAAATCCTCTACGGAGTACTCCGTTGGTTTAGATAAGTTTCCGAGACAACAAGGGCTAACCCCATATTCCTTGCGATATAGATACCATGCTTCGAGTGAAAGACCCAAAGAAATCACGTACGTTCGCACTGGGAAAAAAAATTAAAATAAAATAAATGTCGGGTAGCCAACTTACGTATTCCTCTTTGCATTGCTAGTCGAGTTCTACAATTTCCTCGGCTTGTCACAGATCAACAAGCTCGACTTTGAAGAAGCGAAGTTCTCGTTGTACTTCCTCGCTTATGACGGCCCCAAATCCCTCTCCGGCCCTCGCCATTGGACGGATAGAAACGGTGTCCTTGAGCTCACTCATAACTATGGTTCTGAGAATGATCCAAACTACACCGTCGCCAATGGAAATACCGAGCCTTACCGCGGATTTGGACACATTGCAATCTCGGTTGATAACATCGAACTGGCATGCAAGAGGCTGGAAGATGCGGGATATCCGTTTCAGAAGAAGCTGACGGAAGGAAAGATGAGAAACATTGCATTTGTAAAGGACCCGGATGGGTACTGGGTGGAGATAATTCGACAGACGGATGACGAAAAGGTTTCTGGTGCCGTTACACAGAGCGACCCGAAGGCGTACCGGTTGAACCATACCATGCTGAGAGTGAAGGATGCGGATGTGAGCTTGAAATACTATCGCGAGGTGATGGGAATGGAGCTGGTAAGGGAGCTCAAGAACGAAGCTGCCAGCTTTAACCTATACTTTTTGGGTTATCCAAAGTCGAATCCACCACTTAAGACGGAGACGTCGAATCCTGTCGCGGAATGGGAGGGATTGCTGGAACTCACGTGGAATTACGGAACCGAGAAACAGGAAGGAAAGGTGTACCATGACGGCAATTCAGAGCCGCAGGGTTTCGGACATATCTGTACGACCCCATGATGATTCTTTTCTTTAGTATTGAATTTTCTTTGTCTAATATTCCTGACCACTAGGTATCTCGGTTGACGATCTTGACGCCGCATGTGCTCGTTTCGAAAGTCTTGATGTGAACTGGAAGAAGCGCTTGACCGACGGACGAATGAAAAATGTCGCGTTCCTCCTTGATCCGGACGGTTACTGGATCGAGGTTATACAAAACGAGAATCTGAAGAGCCGGAGCAAGTGGTAGTCGATACTACTGGCAGTGTGATGCAACTTTCCGTGTAGTCCTATACCGGATGTATGTACGGAGTATGTACAGTACATTCATAAGTTTAATATCCTGTACAACTGGTCATTCAGGGGCATAGTGAATTGAAAGAGAGGAGTCGTCAATTGGAATTAGCTTTTTGACCAGTCTCTGTTGACTGTCTCCAACTTGGTATTCCGTGTAGAATGGTCATGGCAGACAGTTGACCATATGGGTAAGTTAGCTTGGATTTGAGAACGCCGTCGAGTAACTAAGACAGACGACCCGAATCTTGCAATCTTGGCTTCTTTCCTCAACAGCAAAGGAAGGACCTTCCTTTTTTGCCTCGCCAGGCAGACAGCAAGGCGGATTCGGCGAATGGACCCCGCCGTGAAATTTACAGCCAATGTCACTCACAGTAATACGGAGGAGGCTTCACCTTGCATGCACTACACGTCTCCACTCCATGTACCAGCCTGAAGCTTGGGGATATCCTCTATTCTCGAGCTCCAGCCTGAGTCGTTTCTCCACTCGAATTATTTGAGACCGGGCGCAATCGACAGTTTTGTTGCAATCCAGAAGTGAGGGTAGAAACCAGCACCCTCCCAATCAAGAATCCCTGTGATAGATCCATTCTTGGACACCATAGTATTTCCAAGATCAAGATCTCCATGGTATAGGTAAAGATCTCTCTGATTTCCGGACATTGGTTGGAGTCTGGGGCAGTAAAATATTCCAAACTCTCAGTTGGTGTGGAATATTCCAGAAAGCCATCTTCTCTGGAGCTTTGCTGAAGTCTTCAAAGCAAGTAGATCACATGTACTTGCAATTCTCCTGAGGATCAAGTCATGCTGCAAGAAAGAAATGATGACCATGCATCTCTAAATATGGATCTTGAAGTCTTTTGAGAATCAGGAATGTCCAATCTTTATCAACCCAGGAATAAAAACTTCTGGTACTGGGATTTGAGGTAGTGCTAACAAATGTGATTGTCTCATCCTCAAGCACCATGCTAGGATGCCAGGATTTGACTTTTGCGAAACGCACTTTTGCCAATAGCCCACACTGCTGAGGAGCTGAGATGAGCTTCCTTCAAAACATGGTCCTGAGATAGGTTGGTATTTCCCGCAAAATATACGAGCAGTCTCCATCACTCCAAACTGCAAGAACACCTGTTGGCGGAGCCTGCGTTTTGCGTTTTGATTCACTCGCATTCAATTCGTGATCCAAGGCGCCATCGGTTCAAGGAAGGTTGTAGAACTGATTGATTGACTGGTGGCTCATCGGAATTCAATACAGCCGAAATACCGAGGGCAAATGGTATAAACTGTGTAGGAAGAGCAGGTGTCTTTTAAGGACTGGACAGAGGCAATAGAGCACCTTACAATACCGGAAATGAAGATAATAATCTGTGACGGTTGGGGCCTCAGAGCTCTCTCTCATCTGCTTCAAAGAATCGGAATCAAGGAAAGGTTAGCGTTGCGGACCGGAACGCGTGGAATCAGTGACCCGTCCCGAGAAACACGAACCCCCAAGCGGGAAAGTGGAGATGAAGCGATGTTCGGGACCGCGTTGTCTGATTGGCTGGATCTCTCCCCAGACTGGAAAACTCTGCTTACTAATCCTCCGCCCCACGACACCCTCAGACGGGACTTGAGACTGGGCAACATCAGATCCTCATCCATTCAGAGTTCATCCAGGCACACTTTTCTGGCTGCAAGGTAATGTATGTACTTTTGCTTTTTCTGTCATCGTTGTGCTACGTGCTCCATTTGCCCAAGATTGCTCTCCCTGCTCCACGCGCACGTGTACCATTGCCAAATCCTGTATGGCTCGCATGTCCGCCGCTATGTTCGTTGGGCGGCATGATGGAATTGGTTTCTTTTGCGTTGCCATGGCCGCTTGATGGTGGTCTTCTCCATTCAAATCTCTTTATAAAAGCAGCTTGAACGCTCCTTAATAGCTCTGCTAAGATACCCACATTAATCCTCTTGTCGCCGGTTGGTCTGAGGTCTTAAATGTATCAGCGTTCCCCTTGTTGTATGTATGCCCAGACGCACATACAGCTGCTGTACACCTATTCCTTTGTGTTCCGGGGCCAACTACCAAAGACGAGTAGTTAGCTGTATTCAATCATTATTGCGATATTTCTTGCGATACCCATACCTTCAGATTTTGATGGCTGCTTTTCTTGCATACCTTGTCCCAGCACCCTACACAGTAAATGGTCAATGGCTGAACCAGTCTCTTCTCGAGCGGCAGTATCCACCACTATCCTATCGATCAAACCGCATCGCTCCCCTACAGCTTCTCCGACTGCTACTGCGGCCGCTCCTCCCATCAAACCTCAGCCGTGGTTCCTGGATCAAGATCCGCACTTCCTTCCAGCCTGGGCACGGAGTCACGTGAAGCACGCCCAGAACCTTCTTGAGTGCACTGACGAGCCTATCGAATACGACCACAACGAGATAGAGTATCGGGATAATTGTTTCTTCTTTCCTGAAGACTGTGTCTACCGTCCTCCGTCGTCGCAGCCGGAAGGCCGCTTGCTAGTAAAGGACTGGGCAAGCAATCCCGATGGTACCGAGACCGACTCGGACGTGGAAAATAATACCGACGAAATGAGTCCAGCAATGTTGTCCAATATCAAAATGCTAGACACGTCAGCCTTGACGGATTTGCTGGAAGATAATTTGTCTCCGCCGGAGATTACTTCGATCTTGTACGTTTGTCCTAGGAATCTTGCGTTTGCCGAACAGAATCATACTGGCATATTGGAACAATTGTTTAACATTAGTTATCACATGTGCTCTCTAGTATATTTGCCACTAATGGATCCATCTTTGCGGATGCCTCTTCTCTTTCTCAGCGCCAAGTCAGGAACCTCTGCGCGACATATGGGGCCGCATACAAATCTCACGCCGTCAGCCAGCCCAACGGGAACCTGACCGGCGTCAACCCCGCGAATCATCCTTCTTCATTCGTCACTACTCCCTCCATTCCGCTTGGAGATGTCGGCAGCATTGTCTTTGAACTGGAAGATCACGTCGCAGTGGTGACAAAAATTGCAGACAAAGTTCTCCTCGCCGTCGTTGGGCCAACGCGAATCGATAACAACACTGCTTCATCTTCTTCGAATGGTAGCCGTCGACGCCCCATTTTGAGTTCCGCCTCCAGTGATATTGAACGAACTCTCAGACCTGTTGACTCCTTCCCTGCGGTTAATGATCACCTTAACACCGCAGCACAAGAACAGGCAGGGAAGCTCGCATCGTCGGCCCCAGCGCCAGGGGGCTCCCTTTCCATTCCCCAGTTATTGTCGCGCGCCGCCGATGCCAGTACGACCACGAATGAAGAAGCGGACAAGTCACTCCGTGCACAGTGGGAAATTGATAGAACCAATGATCTGGAAAGACTCACGAGATTGAACCTCAGCTCGCCGCCGGCGATTTTGCTTGCTTTAGAGTCAAAGTCCGCGGCCTTGGGGAGGTTTCTGAGGAACAAGCTGGCAGATTTGGAGAGTCCGGAAGATTTCTAGATGTTGGAGGGAGTTATTCTCAACAGAGCAAGCTACACTCGCGAATAGGATGGACACAATGCCGGTTGCTTGTTTGGCTTGGCCGCCCACTCTGGTTGGCTGCATTGGAAACAAAGAAGGTATACGGAGTAATCTTGCTTGTATTCTTTAGGGACTATGTGCTTGAGGCAACTAGTGAGAAAATGACTGTGAATATAACCCTTTTCTACTCCGTACGTGTTCCGCACTAGAAATACTACTATTTATGGTCAAGCAACGACCTAACGCCTCTTCTTTAAATATCCACGTTGTTTGCAGTCGCGAATTCTCACTCTTCTACAATGGCTTCGAGATGTAGTTCACTGCACCAGCGAAGTTTTCAAAGTTACTATCAATTTTGCTTTCTATTCGAAGAGTTCCCAAATAATAGGGGTAACCTTCTTGTGCTAGTGAGCTACTACGTAGTTAACTAGTTCACTGACTTGCGGCTAGCTATTGGTGGGGAGCGCCGCGGTTAGTTATCTCTCCGGTTCCCCTTCCCCGCAGCCTCAAGTCAAAGTGCATGTTTAGTTAACCGCCTCCCGTAAGGCCGAAGGAATCATGTACCCTATCGTCCTGTCTTTCAGTTTCTTTCCTTTCCCTTTTGATTAACTCGTCCAGCTTAAACACATTCTCTTTCGCTGACTCGTCTATTCCCTGGCTTCGAAACATGGTCCTACCCGCAATCCGGGTCGCTCCCACCGCGGCCGCCAAAGCCCTCAACCTCCTCCGCACAGTCCAGTATACTCACCCTCCGAGCTGTGCTTGTCATTCAAACCCAGCACATCACCATCACCACCAACCGACCAAATC
The DNA here is from genome assembly GCA_001430925.1 of Byssoonygena ceratinophila. Lineage (NCBI taxonomy): Eukaryota > Fungi > Ascomycota > Eurotiomycetes > Onygenales > Onygenaceae > Byssoonygena > Byssoonygena ceratinophila. The sequence goes on from LJPH01001050.1 coordinate 108,218, forward strand.
TTCCATTGCCAAGCATGTCCGACATATGGCAACGCCAATTGACCCTTCCCAACAGAAGGAGTATGCCTTCGAAATGGCCGCATCCAGCATCCGCTTCGGTCCCGGTGCGACAAAAGAAGTGGGCATGGACTTTAAGAACCTGGGTGCAAAGAGAGTGATGGTCGTTACAGATCAGAACGTGGCAAAATTGGATGCGATGAAGCACGCAATCGAGGGATTGACTAGAGAGGGCATTCAGTTCACGGTCTATGATAAAGTGCGGGTGGAGCCGAAGGACTATTCGTAAGTATCATACCTTACAGTGATTGTTCAAGGAGCATTGTTGGCCTGGAAGCTGACGAAAATGTCCAGCGTGAAGGATGCCATTGCTTTCGCTAAACCATATAATGCGGACGCATTCTTAGCTGTTGGTTAGATTAGACCCCATTTGAATGAATCAGGGCCATTTGCTAACCATGTGTGCAGGTGGTGGATCTGTCATTGATACCTGCAAACTTATGAACCTATATTGCGTCTATCCCGAAGCAGACTTCCTCGACTTCGTCAACGCACCGTTGGGCAAGGGTCTCCCCATTATCAGACAATTAAAGCCACTCATTGCTATTCCAACAACGGCGGGAACAGGAGCTGAGACCACCGGAACAGCTATCTTTGATCTTGTGGATAAAAAGGCTAAGACCGGTGTCGCCCACCGTAACATGAAACCCACCTTGGGTATATGCGATCCTCTGAACACAAGAACAATGCCTTCGGCCGTTCATGCCTCTTCTGGCCTTGATGTGCTCTGCCATTCTCTCGAATCCTGGACCGCGATTCCATTCAACGAGCGCACCCCCCGACCATCTAACCCGATCAACCGCCCAGCCTATCAAGGAGCTAATCCTATTTCGGACATTTTCTCGCTGCAGTCACTAAAGAGTACAGTGAAATATCTCCCGCGAGCCGTTAAGGATCCAGAAGACCATGAAGCTCAAAGCCAGATGCTTCTTGCTGCGACTTTGGCAGGTGTTGGTTTCGGAAATGCAGGTGTACATTTATGTCACGGAATGAGTTATCCCATCTCAGGACAGAATCCCGGCTATAAACACAAAGGCTACGCGGTCGACCACGACATCATCCCGCACGGTGTGTCTGTCGCCGTTTCCGCCCCAGCTGTCTTCCGATTCACGGCTGCAAGTAATCCGGACCGTCACTTGGCTGCTGCGGAGATGTTTGGGAAAGACATTTCGAATGCCAAGCGCGAAAGCGCCGGAGAAATTCTCGGTGAGGCAATCGCAGAATTCCTGGTCAAGCTGGGAGACCAGCCGCGAGGACTGAAAGATCTGGGATTCAACAAGTCGAATATCGACATGTTAGTCGAAGGCACGATACCCCAGAAACGAGTATTGGATCTTGCACCGAATCTCAGCAAGGAGCTGGAAGCTGAAAAGGAGGAATTGCGGAAATTGTTTGAAGAATCGATGGAATATTAGAAATCTAGATCAAGCCTCGGGATGGCTCGGAGCGTGGGAATATTTTCTCTGTTTCTGAACCTTTCATCATCTCTGTATATATACTCCGTACATCCTATCTCAAATAGTTGACTCTCCAAATATATCTGTAACAGCGAAAGAAACGGAAACCTCTTTGGTCTATTCTTGATTTACTGTGGTAATAATGCCCTGCCCATCTCGGCCCCGAGCCCATTGAAGCAGATGCAAACAATGCAAACAATGCAAACAATGCAAACACCGATTTCAAAGCTGTTCGTGAGAGGAACAGCATCTGATGTAGAGCATCCCGCAAGCATGCAATGTTCCTCAAAACCCTGCTGAAGAACGAGTACAAAGGCCTCCGCAGTGGCTCATCTGCCATTGGGACGTAATGAGCGGATAATTGAGTATTTCAATGATGACCTTTTCCAGCGATTCTACACCTGATGCCATGGCCTTCGCAACATTAAAACACTTGAGCTCAAAGCCAAGTTCGGAGTATGGTTCTCAAAATCACCAAGGAGCGATAGCAGCGATGTGGCAGTGATGTCGGAGACTTTTGCTGGTCTCGAGCTCTTTGAGTCCGGCAGCACCTCGATGTCCCGTCCAACCTTGCAGGTAATAAGAGTAAGTCATGGTGGTTACTTGAAATTTGGCTTTCTTTGTTATGCAGCCAGTGAGCTGGTTGCTGTTGCTCTTACTGAGTAAAAGCGAAAGCCGAACCAAGTCTGTGCTCCCTCAGGTCGACTTTGTCATGAAAAAGCGTGATATATATCATATACCCTCCATGTCGTTTTGCCCTCTCCAGAATCGACTTGACTGCTTTCGAACCATCACGAGACCTTTGTCTGTGCTGCTGCTACTAGGTGATGCTCATGTCCAAAGACTCCTCCTTCCACACTCTGATTCATAACGAGTTAGCAACCTGAGCTTACCCCACCACTACTTACTACCGCAATGATGTCTCTTCATAACCCCTCGAGCTCTCTTTTGAGGGTCTTGGTTCCAGAGAAGCTATCCTCAGATGGACTGGCCCTCCTCAGAGCTAGCGCGGATGTTGATGAAAGGAAAGGACTGACTCCGGAGGAGCTCCTGGCCATCATACCAGAGTACGATGCTCTGGTCGTTCGGTCAGAAACACAAGTCACCGGTGAGGTGCTGAAGGCGGCGAAGAAGCTGAAGGTCGTTGCGCGGGCCGGTGTAGGAGTGGACAATGTCGGTAGGTTCATCTGACCTATTTGTTTTAATGGGTACCTGGCTAATATAATTTCGATAGACGTTGATGCTGCTACGAAACTTGGGATTGTGGTGGTCAACTCTCCGTCTGGGAATGTTGGGGCCGCCGCTGAACACACGATCGCGTTGATGATGTCGATGGCCAGGAAGATCCCCAGTGCTTGCTCCAGCCTTAGAGATGGCAAGTGGGAAAGAAGCAAATTCGTTGGTGTCGAAGTCAAAGGAAAGACTTTGGGTATCATTGGACTGGGAAAAGGTATGCAATTACGTGCTAGAGCTTTCTTATCTGAAGCCTTGAGAGAAACTGCGCTAATGCGACTATTGTAACCAGTGGGTATGATCGTTGCTAGGTTGGCCAAAGGACTTGGAATGAATGTAAATGCCATGGACCCTTATGCTTCTGAGGCTGTTGCTTCCTCGGTGTCTGTGACGCTAGTATCTTCAGTCTTTGAGCTATTGCCGACCGTGGACTTTCTCACCATCCATACTCCGTTGATTGCATCTACCAAAGGCATGATATCTAGCGCCGAACTTGCAAAAATGAAACCCGGCGCTCGAATACTCAACGTAGCCCGTGGAGGAACAATTGACGAGCTTGCTTTGCTAGAGGCCCTTGAATCCGGACATATCGCCGGTGCTGGCATCGACGTTTTCACTTCAGAACCTGTAAAGTCGGATTCCATTCCTGCAAGACTGATCACACATCCAAATGTTGTTGCCACTCCTCATCTTGGTGCTTCGACTATAGAGGCTCAAGAAAATGTTTCAATTGATGTGTGCGAACAGGTTCTTCAAATTCTACGAGGAGCTCTACCTCGCAGCGCTGTCAATGCTCCGCTGATCCTCCCGGAGGAGTACAAGAAACTGGAACCGTTCGTACGCCTCGTCGAGAAAATGGGCAGTTTATATACCCAGCACTACAGTTCACCTACTTCTTTTGACGTTAATCGGAACACGTTTGATCTCATATACCAAGGTGACATTTCTGGAGTCAATAATACGAAACCACTTTTTGCTGCCTTGATCAAAGGGTTGACTGGTCCCATCAGCAGCACTAACGTGAGCATTGTCAACGCTGAACTTGTTGCAAGGGAGCGGGGAATCGTGGTGAACGAGCAGCATTCTCGTGATCCTTCCACTCACTCATACTCCTCCCTAGTCACCCTAGTTGCCAGGCCTCCTTCTCGAACGCCATCTAGGGCGCCCGGAGTCGCAGATATCCAAGAGACTTCCCATACCCCGCATCAGCAGATCATTTCTGGCACCTGTTCCGGGTCTCAAATCGTCATTTCCCGTCTTGGCAGGTTTGCCACATCCTTTGTCCCTGAAGGCAGGCTACTTATCTGCCACAATTTTGACTCGCCGGGAAAAATTGGTGTAGTCGGAAGTATTTTAGGAAAGCAAGAAGTCAACATTAACTTCATGAGCGTAGCTCCTGTCTCGAAGCAGCTTCTCGAGGCGGATGCGGCCAAAAACCAAGGCCCGAAAATATATGGCCATACTGGGGATGGTAATACAGAGGCTTTGATGATCCTTGGTGTTGATCGACCCGTTGGTCAGGATGTCGTTATGACCTTGGTCAATTCTGGCGGTGTCTTGAGCGCGAGCTTGGTTTCTCTCTAAGGCCGTGATAGGAAAATGGAACTGCAACTCGAAATCTGGGGATGCTCTGAACTTAGCTGTGGATATGGAATGTCGATTAAAAGACCACATACAGTTTCTCATTCTTAATGGTTCATCAAGCATTGAAAGTTTTAAATTTACTTCAACATCAGGAAGGGCCTTACTAGCTATCTACTATGGTGATTGTGTACTGTCCAGCACTTGCAGGAGGAGAGACAACTATGAATGGAATTGTGTCAATACGGAATGATTGACATGAGCAAGGAATAGTTCAAAATAAATTTAATTATAGCGGATTTTTATCTCAAGTGTTTTCCCTAATTTACTTCCTCACCACTATCCTCTCATTTCCCCTTGTTGTTTCTCCCTGCACCACATGTTAAGTTTCGTCTTGATCTCCGACCACATATTCGAACCAATGATTCAGCACAATCGAAAAAGAGTATTGTCCAAGAATACCCTCAGACCTACTGTAACAGAAGCGTCAATCATATCAAACAAAAAAGCTGGAAGTGCGCCAAAAATCGTCCATTCCATATAGCGACTTTTTCTCAAATTTATATTTTTCTTTTCTTCTCTGGGTTAGCGCATTGGACTCCCACCAAAGGTTAGCCCCTTCGCACCGCCAAAACTTCCATTGCTCGGTGTCAGAGCCGTAGATCTCCTGAATGCTTGGCGCGGAGTCGACGGCGTGCTCCCGCTCATACTCCCGTTCGAGCTCCCACCGCCGACTGGCCCGCCAATCACTGATGCAGCAGCAGAGGCAGCAGCCGCAGGAATCGGAGCAGAAGTCGGAAGGATAAAATCAGGGGTATTCCTTCCGCTAAGAGGAAGACGGGAGATGACATTCGTGGGAATTGGGGTGGATAGTCCGTTTGGATTTGCGATGTTGTTGTTGCTATTGATAGTAGTATTGCCGGGAGTGGGTGTGACTGAGCCTTGTGAAGGAGATCTGACGGGTGGACGGAAGCCGACTTTTAGTCCTTCACGGAATATTTCCTCGAGAATTTGGTTTACGATTCCTGCATCTGCGTATTCTTTGAATTTTTTCCAGAGACGGAGGGCCATACGAGCATCTTCAATGGAGTCGTGGCCCTCCGAGGGTGCCGTTGTGATCGCTGCACTTGTAGTAGTAGTCGTAGTGTTCGGATCCTGGAAATTTGAAATGGTGGTGGTAGTGATCAATGTCGTGGTTTCTTCCTGGATGTATTCTTTGAAGACCGCCCAGGCAAGGTATCGAAGACTTAGCCGTCGATTCTTCCCGGGATGGAAGAATAGATACTGTGTATCTATCGTCTGAGTTTTAGGAACCTGTATGTTGATCTTTCGGAAATCGGATGCTAGTCCGTGGCCGACGAAGACGCAGCCCAAATTTAAAAGGAGCCACAGCTTTTTATAAGCCACTTTCAGGGCTACAAGATTGTGACGACTAGTTCGTGGATCAAGATCTCCTGGTTTGATACCAGAGTACTGAGTCACGTAGTCGACGATTGGATCATTGATCGTGATATAGTCGTCAATGAAGGGAACGCCTTCGTCATTGCCAGAACCACGAATGACGGACACTCGAGCAAGTCCGCTCTTGCTAGGCCGAATCATCTCTTGAGTTCCATCTGCTTTGACCTCTATCTCAGCTTTCTCGAGGTCCACAAATTCAGTATCTAGAGCCACCGGTGTGCCGGGGACGGGCTTCTCGTCCGGCTTGAGAATATGGCATTTCTCGGTTGGGCGGCGGTTGCTAACAAGTCAACATTTGTATACATGCTTCCGTCACGGGATGTACTTACTTAATAGACCACTCATTAAACAAAAGAGTAGTATCCAACTCATCTTTCCAGCTGTCATCCAACCCATGTCGACTGGTTGATACCTGATATGCAAGCGTACACGGAGATTTCCATGTCTGGTTAAACGAAAGAACCTCCTCTTTGCTAACACCCACAACCAAAAAGTCATTGAAAAGATGCCAATTGTTGTTCTTTGTCGGTTCACGTGCAGAGATGGCGACATCAATAAAAGAAACTAAATGCGGCTTCTTCTGCTCCGCAATATCAATCCCTGCAACCAAGCCCACTAGTTCATACACCACTAAGCCCTCGAGACTATTTTGCAGTCGGACCTCTAGTTGTTCTCCTTCATAGCATTGAATCTGGTTTTCTTCAACCACAACCCCGATCTTGTCCGGTAGCCAGCCCGGAATAGACCAAAATCGGCGATACGCCGGGTTGGTGATTGCCGCGTTCAGCATCAGAACCAGCGGCATCCGCTGGACTGTTTTTCGGATGGAAACTTGCTGATATCTGCGGCAAGTACTACACCAGCCTCTGTTTTGAGTTTCCCGTTCAATACTTGAGCGGAGAATATTTGAAAATCGACACGCCGGGTTTCGATGTGCTTGCTTGGGGTCGACTGAGGGGTATGTTAATTCGGTTACAAAACCGTTGCCAGCGCGTACTATCTCATTCCGGCAGAACATGCAGCAGATAGACTCAACAGCAGCTGTACTTAAAGTGTGGTCAAAAATATCGGACTTGGGGTATATTGCCCGATAGTCGTGTGCTATCTGATTTAAAAAGAAACGGTTGATCGATTGAATTGCTGACGACAAAGATTTATTGCTCAAAGTCTCCTCCAGTAGACCCAGATTTGCAGCTTCCCTGAAACTGCTGAAGGTCTTCAAGAGATTTGTAGCTTGACAATTTTGTCCGTTGGCTTTGTCAAGCATGTCAAAGAGAAAGCCCATCTCGCACAGAAGACAGTTGTCACAAAGACAGTTGGTTGAGACGTGACGAAGGGCAAGGTTCCTAATTAATGGTATGAACTTAAATAACTGAAGGAGCGAATTCGTAAATGAGTTAGCGATATGCGTCTCGAGGCCTGAAAATTCAGTCTTGTTGTAATATCTGGACAAGAATGTTAGTCACTCAAAGAAAAGTATAGGAGAAACGAGCTGTAATTCATACCTGAAATCAAAATCATCAACACCAAACTTGCTATATTTAATTTCCACATTGCTGTACTTCAAAAGGGGATCCTCTTTCGCTTCTCCGTTGATCTTTAGCCTCTGTAGGGCACCGGTGGCCTCAGTTGCACTTTCGTACTTGAAACTTGGGAGCTCCCTCGCTTTCTCACTCAGGAATTTTGGTGCAGCTAGAGCCACCTCTGACGTGGACTGCATGCGACTGTTTTCCACCTGGTATCTACGCTTCTTTCGTGGATTTTGCGCGTATTGTCCGAGTTCGTTGGGCCGGAGATAAGGAAGTAAGGCTGGATCGACCGGGGTAGGCGCATTTCCAACTTCGAAAACTAAATGGCTGGGCCATGCTGAGAGGAGACGTTCATGATAATATGGCACTCCAATAACATTGAGAGGTGTATCATTGGACCAGTCGAGCATAAAGGGGCGAGTAGGAATATCTGCAAATTCGGGTTCTTTACTAATCTCGTTGAAGTGGATTTTTGACGGGGAGCCCCAGAGATGAATAGTGCATTCCGCATCGTTGATAGCTAGAGCCTCCCCGGAAGGTGATATCTCTAGGCCAAGCATGAAAGCCACATTTGCCTGTCGGAGGTTAATTGTATTCGGATTCATAAGATCAACAACTTGTAGCTGGCCGGTTTGTGATGCGATGAAACTGGTAGTTTGTAGTCTAGGGTGCATGCGGACGAAGGCTGCGCCGGCATGGAAGGGAATAGGTGGTAGAGGCGTGAGGGTTTTCAGATCATAGACATTGGCGAGAGGATCAACTATCGGGGATCCGACGTGACGGACAGAAAAGCCGCAAGTTACAAGAAAGTCATTTCGGGCATCCATATCGTTTATCACAGCGCCATGGGCTTTCCAGCTTTTGACCACAGCAAAATCGGACAAACTCAGCGCATTGACGGAACCGCTGTCAGTAGCCGCACAGAGATATCGGCTTTTCTTCATAATTGTATACCGGTACTCCGTTGACAACTGATCCACAATGGTCCCTTTCTCGACATCGATAATGAATATTGCAGATTGTAAGCCTGCAACAATGATCTTATGTGGCTGCGCCGTAAAGCTCATGCACCGCAGCTCAGCCATTTCCGGATGCGATATGTGCCATTGTGTCAACCCACGACGCGAGGCCAAATGAACGCTTTTCGCCGATAACGATATTACGCCCTTTTCGTGAAAAAGGAACTGCCGGACAGGACCCTCGGAGGAAGGATGGGCTTTGACCGACGTGTATCTTTGCAGCTCTGGGCCGTAAAATGATGCTACGCGACCCTGGAACGATTGAATAATCAGCGTCACGGTATATTTGAAATCAATGATAAAGATGCCTTGACGTAAAGCAGCGGAGAGAGAGAGAACCCAGGCCAACGTACAAACTCGTTCCCCACCCAAAGCAGCTCCTGCAAATCGTCAAAGGCGATGGTGGACGCGACAGTTGGCAAAACGTGTGGCCCCGGAGGAGGAACAGCGATATGAGAGACTTCATCCCAGTCTGCTTCCATAACACGCGACAATAACGCTCCCCGCCTGAACGGGGAATCGACTTCGTTTTTGAATGCGGTTGTTGTAACTGCCCGCCCAAGACCAGAACTTCTTTACCTGCAGGCCGTATTTTCTTGCGCCCAGTTTCCCACGATTTCAAGTCAACTCTCTACCCGTACGGGAATGGACCGCATGGAAGAATCATTTTTCGTCAAGCAGGATACCTCAGTCTAGCTATGTTCAAATGTTGGCGGGTTGTTCCATGCGCTCCTGGTATGTAGACACGGCGGGCGACCAAAAAACCGACTCCGTCAAGATAAGGTCAGCCTGGAAGAACAGTGTCAAAACATTTCCAGTACCCAAGAGCCAGAGTATGAGTGTCCTCCCGATTCCAAACCGCCCTAATAGGCCTAGGGTCTTACAAGATTGCACATCAAGCTGCTGTTCTGCTGTCTCTGGCGTACGGTCAAATGGACGCTCCCTTACTTACATAAGCCGCGCTATACTGGATTAGGCTAATTATTTGGTTAAAATGGACGCCCCATGCAATTACATAAGCACCCGATCAAATGCCCAGCTACTCTCGGGGTGCAGTTAATCTTGTTGAATTCTACCATATATGGAGATTACTGCTTGTATTGCTCTGATCTTCTAATTACCTGTTTCAGGGGGTCTTGTATAAACAGAGATTTCCTTCTTGACAGAAAGTTGGGATCAGTTCAATTAATTCTTCTGATTCTTTAAGTCAACATCAGCAATTTCCTTCAATTCTTCTATCAGCTGATTTCGGCCGTAATTTCTAACACCAGCCCCCCTTGCCTCTTCTCGGCTGCATCGATGCTACCCGTCTCACCTGCGGGTCCCCCACTTCTCGCTTTCCCTCTTTCGGTGTTTGGCCCGTCGAGTGATTATTGTGAGCAGTTTCCAACGCCTTTACCAACACCACTTGGTGCACGAAAACAACTGCATATCATGACAAGTTAGGAGGTTTGCCCGTATAGAACTCGTGGTGTCCTGGAGCGGGATCCTCTTCGTGGTTCCCTGCTATGGGATTTCCCTCGTGTCTTTATCTCCGCAAACTTTGCCACCAGGAGTTCATGCTCCCTTTGGAGCCAGCTTTGCTCTCCCTGAGGGAGACTCTCCCACAACATGTGTCGGCGCGGAGTGTCGCTTGTCAGCAGATGCCACCAGTCGGTCCAGGTTGCATCTGGCATCGTCTTTAGGGCTCCTTTGATCAATTGACAAAAGCTGTTGATGGGGGAGATCAGCGCAGCCCCCGCCGCGAGCAAGACCGAGATGGCTATTGGGACCGCCGTTGCACCTTGCTCAACGTGGTGAAGATTGTAAGCAGCTGATGCAAAAGTGACGACCGCCGAGAGCAGGCTGGAAGAGGTCGAGAGGATCTTCATTCGAAGGCACGGGCGCCGGCTATCTCCCGCAGTGTACCAGAGGGCGATACCGCTAGCCCCTGATGCAATTATCAGCAGCGCTATTGCCCATCCGTCTCGATGCTCCCGGGCCTTCTTCAGAAATGCTTCAGAGGTGAAAACGAAAGCGGCCTGGAGTAGAATCCAGAGAATGACCATTCCCAGGGACCAATCGTACTTCCACCTTGCTTCTGTTGCATAGTACTCAAAGGCGAACCTTCTCTTGCTCTGTCGGGCACATTTTTCCCAGTTATTCCCCTTCTCACATTCTTTCACACGAGCAGGAACGCTCGCTTCGCTCGCTTTCTGCTCTTGAGATGAGGTGCTGTAATACTGTACATTAGAGAGTAATCACTCCATATAACGCTCGCTTCGCTCGCTTCTCCGCCCTAGGGATGGGGTGTCTACTTACCTGGAAGGGAAGGGAAGGGGTGTCTACTTACCTGGAAGGGAAGGGAAGGGGTGTCTACTTACCTGGAAGGGAAGGGAAGGGGTGTCTACTTACCTGGAAGGGAAGGGAAGGGGTGTCTACTTACCTGGAAGGGAAGGGAAGGGGTGTCTACTTACCTGGAAGGGAAGGGAAGGGGTGTCTACTTACCTGGAAGGGAAGGGAAGGGGTGTCTACTTACCTGGAAGGGAAGGGAAGGGGTGTCTACTTACCTGGAAGGGAAGGGAAGGGGTGTCTACTTACCTGGAAGGGAAGGGGTGGATTTGTTTCTAAAGGACTGCAAACACAGCAAACATAAATGATTGGCCAATTAAAGTATCAGGATTTTGATGGGGTGCCAAGACCACGTGACTGCAAAAGGGAACCTTAACCATATACACATAGTAAAGTAGAAGGGATAACTGGATACTTCTTCAGAAGTAATCCAGACCCTGCGGTGCTGGGGCTCATTTGCTGGTCTAAGGAGTCTTACGGTATCCCAGTTTCAGACATGGTGAGTGAGTCTCGGGCAAGTCAACACTCCAGATCTTCGAGAGAGAAAACGCTTCACCCGCTGCAACTCACAGTCACTGCACAGTCGCCAACACCGCAACAATTGAAGCTGAGCGGGCGAGGCAAGCGTTGCCAGCCATGCTCCTTCAATTCTTGACCTTATCCTTCCTCGGTTCCTCTTTCCGAAAATGTTGGGGACTGGGAACGCTTCATCTTATACGCTCCAGTCTATCTGGCCAAGGTTGCTAGAAGATGGGACTTTGCTTTGGCACAGAAAGAAGTTGGTAATGTTGTTTTTACTATTTACTATTTACAAGCGGAGTTCTTTCCTGCTTCTATATACCTAAAAACTTGGGATGAGCTAGGCCCATGCTGTCGACTCTATACAGAAAAGACTGGCATCGTTAGAGGAGCCCACAAGTGCTCGTTGTAGAAAAGGGGGACGGGGCACCCTCCTGAATCCATGCTTAATCAGATCAGTGTTGACCGATATCAATGATTAACCAGCAACCATGGGAAACATCATTTTCGCGTAGGGACTAAAGGAGTAGGCCATGGAGGCACCTGAACAGCTTTTGGATGCATTGTTGTTTTCTTAATATAGATAGACCGCTCAAAGCCATCAAAATAATTATCCTCGCTAGATTGGGCTGGCTTGGGGCTTTGAGTTTTAGCTCATGCTGGAGGATTAGCCGTAATAAGATATCGAGTCATGACGGATTCGACGGGTGCTGGTGGTTGTGGTGGTGGTGGTGGTGGTGGTGGGAGGGTCACAAATCGACGTTGAAGGGGAATAGGATGCTAGAGCCAGTTCCGATTTGGGCTTACCCAGGTCTACCAGAAGAAGTTGTGGCCCGATCAATGTTTGTCAAGCCAGTTTCGTAAAGATCGTAGTGCGTCCAAATACACCTCTTTTGTACCCCGATCCATATTGCCAATATCATATATTTTGCCCCAGAACTCTTGCTCCACCTGGTCCAGGTTCTGCCATCTCTTCACTATTTGTACCATAATCTCTTTCTGCTCCGGTGTCGTAAAGAAGTCTTTATCATAAAGCTTTCTGCGGCGCTTGAACCAATTCTCTAGTATGTCATAAGGCAACCCACCATGGTCATCACAAAGCCTTGTGGTAACTTCATCAACCACAGCAGCAACTTCCGACGCATATTCAGGAAACCGCTGTTCTGTATCATCAAGAAACCGCCTCAATTCCGTAAAGAGAATATGTGCATGTTCAGCCGCATCGAAAATTTCATCGTTTGTAGGGCGCTCCTCCGCTGTCCAGGATTCCCAGAAGTCCTTGGCCCACGTGGTGAGACTCGGAATCGAAGACATGATCGAGGAAGTTGAATGACATGCAGCGGCAGCTGAGGCTTTCTCGCAGTTTTCGTGAGCGTCTAGATGCCAGCGCAAAAATCCCTCGATAAGGCTTAAATTAATGCATCCCAGCTGTAATGGCTCGATGGTGAAACTAGGGAAAGCAACGGAATGAGAATGTAGGGGTGCCGTAACTGATGCATTGATCCATGTAGAAGGAAGTTCTGAGAGGAGGGGATCTCGGAAGAGATGACCACATGATTAACTAGTTATGTGAGGCGGGGATCTCGGAAGAGATGACCACATGATTATGTGAATCTAGTACGGAGTACTCCGTAGGGCCTGGCCGAATCTATCTCAGCGAGGGTATGCCACGTGACAGGGGAGCCGGATTACCTAACAGATTAAGCTAACTATGCTGATTAATATGACATACACCTCTCGTGTTCTTTCACCAGCCAATGCAGAGGGTCCGGGGGAGTCAATTGAGCAACGAATCTTCAGCATTGTTAGTCATACTCCCAAGACAAGTGTAGTTAGACACCACGGTCAAGATTAACTTTTCAAAGTTCCTCTGCATCGGGCCAACTGATTTGTGTGTAGATTCGTCCCAGTCTGGCCTCACCACACGCGGGGGCCCAGAGACTATTGACTGATAGTGCAAAACGGGAGCTTGAGCCCGAGGTTGTTTAGCTGGCCTGATATGGCCCATTTTGACTGGGAACGCAGCACTGGCAATGTAGAAGTATGAGTCAATCAAGAGGGTGAACTCTGGAATACTTCTTATCATACGGAGGTGGCATGAATTATATATCCCTCACATCCTCTAAGGTTGTGCGGATGTAATGGTAGGGGGAAAAGAAAAAGAAGTCAGGCAACAGAGCAAGCTCGCATGTAACCACTCAGTCCACTCTTGACGGCTGGTATGTTGACCAAGATGAAGCATTGTACCTGCAAAAAGGCCACTATTTTGCACTCAAAGGCCACGATATATATCAGCTTTTTAACTGACACCTAGAGTTACTCCGTACCACTCAGCTATTAACACCTCACGACTGAAAACATACATAATTGATGTAGGAATTTTGAGCACAAAAGTAGGAAAGCATTCACAAAGGGCGCCCTTCACAAATACCAAGCAGCCACTTTCTTTGTATTGAGATTCTAAAGTACATACATTCAAACTGGTATTATATATATAAGAAAATCCAAAGATTGACATGCGACATTGTAACCAATTCACATAGCTTTTCATCTTTTCTGAACAAAGAAATTTCTTTTTAAATATTGCCAATATCGGATGACTGCACCTTTGCAGCACAGGAAAAGTGAATTCATTCCAATTCACAGAGGCAGAACATCCGGGCAACTAGGAAGAACAATCATGCTCTTCCATTTCCACTTGTACCCGCCTTGACAGCATCCAGAATCATGTCCTTTGCCAGTTCTAAGCCCTCCTTTGAGCCCTTTATCTCGATGGCTTCATCTCGTGCCTGGTCTTTAGGGACGTTAATTCTGCAGCCTGTCCGTTTTCGAATCGCATTGATCTGGCTGCCATTGGCTCCAATGACGAAACGGTAGGTTCTGGGATCGGGAAGAATCAAGTACCCGGTGGCTGAGGGTTGAGAAGCTGCGGCAATGGCTTTTTCCAAGATAGCCTTTGCTCTGGCGACGTTCTCCGGCTTTCCAGAAAGAACCCAAGGAATCGTGCCTGTAGGCGCGTCCTCGTCATTGGAATCAACGATTTTCCATGAGAAAGTGTCAACCGAGGCCGTTGGATCGTCGGTAATCAGGGGCAGTGAGCCAGCATTGTCGGCGTTGCGAGACTTTTCTGGACTAGGACGTGCAGGTATTTGTTCTCCAGCATGATCAACCGTAACTTGATGATCATTTCGCAACTTGCGGAAAAAGGAACCGTTTTCGGATATCGTATGGTGAAGATTCCGAGGTACATGAACAGTCTCACCTTGCTGCTCCTTAAGCATACCTAGTATGTGGGCTTTCACGTTTTCCACTGCGTTGGAAGAACCTCTGATCTTAACATCGGTGCGATTAGATCCTTGCTTTGGAACATCTAAAACGATGTTGAACTGGGATTCTAATTGGCGTCGGGTATCCCCGCCGCGGCCGATCAGATGCCGATGTTGGGATTGCGGAACGTCCATGTAAATGACGACTTCGTCCTCCTTTTGACGAACAAACTCTTCAATAGCAGCGATTATCTTGTTGACAACGGCTTCCTTGCCTTCTAGGCGTATGCTTGAGTCGTCGCTTTCAGGGCGAGGGAATCTAACCATTCGAGCCGCTGTCCCATCGTCTGGTCCACCGCACTCAACGACTACCTTGCGGATATTGGCGCCTACACCATGTGATTAGTATCTAAATGAGAATGCAGTATACAATGCAAAAGGCTTACCACCGCCACCGATGAGAGTTTTGTGGTGCTTCTTGTCTACGTCGATCGTCTTTGTCACCGTTTCGTCAAATTCCTTGGCTCTCTGCAAAAGTAGTTTCCGCGCATCCTCCACCTGCTTCTTGGTGCCCTTGAGTTTTATCTCGACTCGCCCAGAAGCATCGGCAGCGTCATTCACCGAAGGAACGTCAATTTGTGCACCAGTCTCCGTACGGAGTTTGTCCATTTCTCTGCCACGCTGACCGATTAAATATGGGACTTGGTTTTGGGCAACTGATACTGAACCAGTATGAGAGTGGTCCGCAACCCACTGGTATAAACTAAGAATCTCTTCTCTGGCGCTGTCCGCACCTTTACGAGGTCCTCGAATAACGACCTCATCAGGCGCCTGGTTGGAACGGGTGTTTCGCACACTGCCGACCTCGCTTGCAGCATCGTTGCCAGGTTCTTCGACAGCGACTGCCCTGGGAAACTGTACGCGCACACTGTAACGCTCTTGCAGCCGATTAACCTGGCTTCCTTTCTGACCGATTAAATCTCGGTGATACTGAGGCGCAATCTTGAGCACATATGTGGCTTCATCCTCCATTTTCTTGGCGAGAGCAAGGATTCGGATTTTTGCGGCATTTGCCTTGGCTGGCGGTCCCTTCACTTCAACTTTGCCATTTTCAACTTTAATGTCAACATCAAACTCATCTCGAAGTTTGTTGATGTTTTCTCCTTTCTTCCCAATGAGGACATTGGCGAACTTCTGTGGGTATTCAAAGGATATCTTGTTGTCTCGTTCCTTTTCATCACGCTCCTGCTCTTGAACGAATGCGAAAATTCTGGCCACCAGCTCTTCAACATCATTCGACTTTCCGCGGAGCGATGCACCTTGGGCATCGAGAATCACGCGTACCGGAATATGATCCTCCCCTTTCGCACTTTGTTCGCGTGCAATGAACTTGCGCAACTTATCGTGATACCTTGTATAATTTAGTACACCAGTTTAAAAGAAAATCAAACGGGGCCACTCACTTTGAAGGGACGGGAACTGATGTTGTCACGATACCACTCCGGTCACCCAGAGAGGAGAGGAGATATGTCTCAGCCTCATTTAAAGCGCGTTCGAATGTTGCTATCTCTTCTGCTGATGGACGTTGCCTCGGAACCTCTGGATGATTAGCACCCTCGCAAACAAGTAAGACATCTGAGTCTTCTGAATCGTTTGGCACAATCATATGGACTCCGTAGTTCTGTTTCAGCTGCGGAGCACTTCTAGAACGAAGGTATTCGTGATAGTACGGGTCTACAGACAATGTTGCAAGCTTTGCGGGAGGATGGGCTTGCACTACATTCAAGATATCAGACCGTGCGCGGATGGTGTTTTTACCATCTCTGGAATAGACCTCCCAGACAATGGGTCCATTTGACGAGAGCAACGGCAAGACGATATGAGCGTCATGCATCCGCTCGAGTTCCTTAATTATTTGGCGCTGTTGCAGATACATTGAAAGCGCACGAGCATAGGCATGTGGCCCAGCCGGAGCATTAGGGTGTTGACGTGAGAGGTCAATACTGGCCATTTGCATGCTTGTGGCAAGGTCCATGACTCGATTAATTCCAGCCTCGATCTGGCCAGGAGGCCCAGTGACCGTCAGGAATTCTGTCTCGTCAGAAGATGGAGGCAGGATGACTGAACAGCCGGTTTCGGCCAAAAAGTCATGCAACGAATGTCCCTTGTCTCCGATGATGAACTGATGTTGTCCGCGGTTGATAGCCAGGTGGCGCAAGTCGATTTGGCGCTGTAGTTCCTGTGCGCGCCTCTCAATCTCGGCACGGGCTTCCTGTGCACCCATGCGATCACCAAAGACGTGTATATGTCTTTCCGGGTCAGGGCTGAATTGAATTTGACCGACTGGGCCTTCCTGAGGTGGTGGCCTCTTTGACCAGGTATCGTAACGAGGAACTCGAATCTGAGTCTTCGTACGTTCCTCAAGGTCGCTCAAGTGTGAATTATGGGCTCCAGCAATAAACGGGAACAGTTCGGGAGGGATGGTCTTCAGTTTGAGGTTTATATTCGAAGTCCGCTCCTTCACTATAGCTTCAATCTCACGCCTAGCCATCTCAGCTGCAACAGCGTCGCCTTCGATCAAGACATCGATGGTGTCACTGTCGTCATCTTCACCTTGGGGATTTGAATCGTCTGGTTTGGGCACCTTGATACGAGCTCCGGTTCTGTCATGGATTCCCTGTACAACGATTCCTTGGCGACCAATGATATGTGGACGGGCAGATGCTGGAACCGGAATACTAACGGATTGCTATACGACTTTGTGAGTTAAAAAAAAAAAAAAAAAAAGGGTTCTTACTAAGGGGAATAACCTTCGAACCAACTTGTTGAGCGACCTCTTTCAAAGCTTGTCGAACAGCGTCTACTGTACCTGTTCCCTCAAAGATATAGGAACCACCAGGTCCCTCGCGGACATCCAACCTAGCTTTGGATTTCCGGCTGATATCCCTTACAACATCAGCGACCGGCTTGTTTAATTCGCTTCGCGGTAGCATTTGCGAAGGTGCAAACCGGATCTGTTCGACATGTTTGCCGGGCATTGCTAATCTTGGGCCTCCGAGTGGAGGGGGTGCGCCGGCAGACGCAGGAGTAGCGATGCCCGAGGTTGGCGTTGGTGTCCGTGAGGGAAGGTTACTCCGGGACCCTCCATTCAAGCCAGCAGGGGCAGCTGCCTTACGACCATCCCATGCCATAGGCATTGTTAAGGGTACCCGGGGTTTCGGTCCGCTTCCTAGGGCCGGAAAAAGCTCCTCGGACTTCACATCGAAAGGTACTGTCCGGGGTTTCGGTGCTGGAGTTGGGATCTCGCTCTTCACTGCTGCGTCTTTCGGGCCAGGTGCTGACGGTTTAGCAACTGCTGATGATGGAGGCGGGTGAAGTATGTCCTCTTCATCCGGAACCTCCTCGACTGTGGGCTCGTACGCTTTATCGCGAGCATGCTTTTCCTTGAGAAGCTCGGCGGGTGACTTGGAGACAGCGGCCGAAGTAGCACCGTTCACGGCTACTATCGGTTGTTCAGAAGCCATTCCGCTTATGCAAGCAGGTTTAGTCTTTATAAAAGCAAGGTGGAGAAGAATGAACCAAGTCAGTAACTGGTGCGAAGGTGAGTAAGGTCCAAAGCTCTCGTCAAGACGAATGGGACAGCGATGGACGTGCAGGTATGAGGAGGATGCGGTAAAGCGCCGGATTTGATATAAACTATATGTGCAAGTCGTTAATATTGGAATTAGTGGTTGTATAGATGCAGTCAAGATCTACGAACAGGGCCGTCAAGTGTCGGAAGAATCAGATCAAGAATCGAGAGGGGAAGTTATCTGGCCCGTCGGTCCATCACAGCGAAAGGAAGAAAGGAAATAAAAAGGGGCTAAAAGCCAAAACAAATGAGAAGAACAGAAATAGGGAAACAAATTGAATTGATACAATTTGTAGCGTCAGGAGGTCGTGAGCACGGAATCTGTTTTTTTTTTCTTGCTCTCTCTGGTGGAAGAAAACTGGCGTTGAGGGAGAGGCAACGTTGCAGTTCGCTCATTAGTCAGTTAGCGCCTCATTCTTGGATCAAGCCATCCCGAAGCCTGCACACACATAACCACAGTCCAAGCTCTCGACACTCGAAGCTTCAACTCAGGTTCAGGAGCTGGGTTTCCGTTGGATTCATAATTTAGAGTGTAGCAAGTATTCTGATGCCATCGTCAGGTTAGCTTGGCCTACCAGAAGAGCGACATGCCCGACATTTGAATATTTCCGTCAACCCTCCGAGGGAAACATTGAAAAACTGCCCTGCATATGAACCATCCGCGGAACCATCAGCCATAAATTAATACAATTATACCCTATTTGGTTGACACTCGAACAACCAGGTCCCCTGGATCCAGTCTAAAAATGCATCTACAGACCACGAAGACCGGTAGCCAATAGCTCTGCCTCAGGTCTACAGAGTCCAGCACGGTGAAGGAATCTCCGTGTGTATTAGACAAGGTATCCGGCCTCTACTCCGTACCCTGGTTGAATGTTTTCATGCCAATTTGCTCTTTTGTTCATCTACGGAGTACAGGGCATACGAAGGCGGTGGTGACTTGGGAATGAAAGAAATATGTTCCGGATATCTACCTGTCTTCTGCATGCGGAGACGATCATGCAATTTTAAGCCCGCCACCAAGGACAATTGCAGTGTGTAACTACAAAACGGCCGGTGCGGATGTTTTGTTTCACCTCTTTAAACGAAGACCAGAAATCCAACTCCGAAACTGCGAGAACGAAGAAGTGCAATGTCGTATTCAAGGATATGTGTGTAAACGGCTGAAGGGACAGCCAGGATAACTACATGATATCTTACCTGCCTTGCAAGAGGTTCTCGATCTACGAGAAAACGTTCAAGAGCCGCTGTTCCTTAAAAACGCCACATTTGTCTCGGAGAAATATCTGTTGTAAGGGTACTCGTAGTTCTCCCAAAACGAAAAATGCCTTGTCCCGAATATGTAGTTATTATGCGAGTAACTAAAGATCTGTCGCACTCACAGCAAGAGAATTGTGGCACTGTCACTGGCAAACCGTTCACTCAACAAGGGCCTCCCTGTCCATAGCATGCGAACTGGTCGAAAGCTGAGGAACCTTCTCATCGGGGGTCGAAAATTTCCTCCAAAAGCAGGGCCCTTGTCCCGGCGCTTTTGCTGCTGGGAGTCTTTACTGAGGCAAGTTAGCATAATCCAGTGGAAAGTGGTTTGCGTGTAGTGTCTCGGGGTGGCTTACGTTGCTCCGGAGCTAGACGATGAAGATTCCTTGTGTCAACCTGCTCATTCCTTCATCAGAATCCATGAAGAAATTGGTTTGACGACAAGCTTGGACAGGCTGGTGAGAGAAATTGTAACTAAACTCCACAAAAGGCCCCATAAAAGAGACTGTTTTTGGCCCATCTTCATTATTCCAGACCCTTTTAGTGAAGCTTAACTAGTTACATATGATGAGATGCTGGGTGTTTGATGCAGAGCGACACTAGCCATGCTGTGAAATGAGTGGCATTCAATATGCAACAAGAGATCTGTCAGTCACAACTTGGTGCTTTCACTGCTTTGATACCCATCTTCCCATGCTGGGTTGATATAGATTACCTTTCACCCCAAAAAAATAATCATGCACCAAAGTGTGTGTGTTTTCCGGGTCTTCTGTCTACGGTTGTCGGTAGATACATGTATAACAATACACATCAGGTACTGAAGTTACAATACCTCCGGAAGGCCATGGGCACCAGCCCTGCAGTACGGGCCACTTAATTACAAACTAAAAACAGGCGCTCCTCTGTTTCACCAATCACTGGTTCTGTTTTTCCAGCTTGGCGCGCAATTTTCCCCCAATGAACGTGCTGTTCCCAGTCCTGAAACAATGTTGTATTTTGGGGCCCCTTCTCTTTGACCTCTATTCCCCGCATCTCCTAATAATTACCATCCACGTGTTACTGGTTCAACTTCAAAGCAGTCCCAAGTTTCCAACCTCGCGAGTGAACCACAAACACTGTCTGTTCCTCAGAATTTAATTGCTTTGTTCCCCTTTTAACATCATCAAAGAGAAGCTTTATCAACTGTTGTTCAGAAACGACGTGTACCATTCCTCGCCTCGAGGCCAGAGCAGAAGAGCAGGGTCTGGCAGCCAATCCTGGCCACGGAACCAAGTGGCTTGATCCTCTCCAAGGCCATCTCTCGTTGGGCGTTCGCTGCTCTTTACCTTGGGCCCAAACCTCTTCCTGCTATCCGTTATCGTCAATCTGCTTTTTCTCCGCGGCTGCATCCGTCCATTTCGCTGCGCTAGGGTTAATCCAAGGACATGGATTCAACCAAAGCTTCCTCACATAGACGACCGTCCACTAAGCTGCTTAAGCAACCGCCGCCACTGTCATCAAGTTCCACCTGGTCTGTCAAAAAGCAAGCCAGCAACAACTCTCTTCGACGACATCCATCCGCTCCAATCTATCCACGTTCTCACATGGCTTCTAGTCGTGAGCACGTTCGAACAAAATCCGGCGGCTTCGACTCGTCTACCTCCTCGATAGATCAAAATAGTGAGCATAATTTGCCCGTGGCGTTGCACAACGAATCTGGGACCTTTTCATCCCCAACCTCGCCTCAGAATACTGCCCGATCCTCACTCAGCCTGCAGAACTCGGATGAATTGATCGGATCACGTTTCGATACCCGCGGAATGCTCACTGCTTTGGACTCTGCCAGTACACAGCCTTCGCAACGCCCGCCTCCTCTCCACAGCTATAATACAAGCCCGGACCCACGATCTGCCTTGGCCTTGAGGAACTCCGCGACGTTCAACTCCAAGGAGCGACACATGGAACCGCCTAGCCCTGATGGCACTGTGGTTGCGTCCAAAAGGTATTCAGATGAAGGCAGTGCGGTAAAACCAGGCTTAGGCGGAAGGAAGAAATCTGGGTTCTCAAGCTTTGTGAATAGCATGCTCGGATCTCCCCGTAACATAAAGATATCTGCACCTGAAAATCCAGTTCATGTCACTCATGTTGGCTATGACAACGAAACTGGTCAATTCACGGTGAGAGCCTCTCTCGGTTTCTGTTTGATGCAAAGAAATTAGCAGAAGTAAAACTAATGTAATCTCTGCAGGGTCTTCCCAAAGAGTGGCAACGAATGCTTCAGGAAAGTGGAATTTCAAAGAAAGAGCAAGAAGAACATCCGCAGACAATGGTTGATATCATGAAGTTTTATGAAAAGAATGCGGCAGGGAAAGATGATGAAGGCGTATGGCACAAGTTTGATCATGCGAAACCAGCTGATCTTCATGAACACCCAATGAGCCTCAAGACATCTTCAGGCAACCTGGGTCAGGGCCCATTCTCGCCGCTCACAGCACTTGCCTCCCCTCCTACAAGCCCAAGGTTCCCGCAAAACCATGAAGGCAGTTTTGAGAATCCAAGAGCTCCGCCACCTATTCCCAAAGCTGGTGCAGGGACAAGTCCACTCTCTCCTGGAGCCCCACCCTCGGGCACGAATTGGGTCCCAAACCGTATAGCGCCCAAAGCTCCGGCGGCTTCGGCTAGTAACCTCATGCCTGCTCGCCCTCCACCTCAAACTCCCGCACTGAAAGATCTTCGAACGGCCCAAGAGATGTCGGCGCATCCGTTCGGTGTTCGCTCGATTCCTGAAACGGAGCCACTCCCTCTGCAACCTCAGCGTAGCCGTTCCAACTCGAATCAGAACATGTCAGCTTCTGTACAACGGGTGCCTCCAAATTTGGTTACTTCACCTGCGCAATATCAACAAATGCAAGAACAAGCCAGCACTGCAGCACACCAGGCAATAACCAGTAAACAATTAGAACGCACACGTAGCCAGCGCCAACGGCAACAACAGCAACAAGCACGTGTGGCAGACCCTTCAGTTCAACCACGACTTCAACCACACTTACAGCAGCCCCAGCAGTCAATTGACCAGATTTCCCAGCCAGGTTATTCTCCCCTAGTGGCACAGCAACAATATGGAGCTCCACTGGACCCAGCTCAATATCCGCAACAAGCACGTGCCGGCCCATCTCCTAGACCACGCCAACGAGTCAGACAAAGCAATGGGATTGATATCAGATCTCGCCTTCTTTCAATTTGCACTCCTGGTGATCCCACTCGCAAGTACAGGAACCTTAACAAAATTGGACAGGGTGCATCTGGTGGTGTTTTCACTGCATATGAAAATGGCACCAATAGATGTGTCGCCATCAAACAAATGAATCTAGAGCTTCAGCCGAAAAAGGATCTAATCATTAATGAAATTCTGGTCATGAAAGACAGCAGACATAAAAATATTGTTAATTTCATGGATAGCTTCTTGCACGGTGGTGATCTGTGGGTTGTGATGGAGTATATGGAAGGTGGTAGCCTAACAGATGTTGTCACATTTAACATCATGACTGAGGGTCAAATTGCGGCTGTGTGCCGAGAGGTATGTCACACGTACTTCTATGCTGTTCCAATACTTACCAACTAATACCTGTTAGACTCTAAGTGGGCTTCAGCATCTCCACTCAAAGGGTGTGATTCACCGTGACATCAAGTCTGACAATGTTCTTCTAGCACTAGATGGCAACATCAAATTAAGTGTGTTCCTTCACTTGTTACCAAATAAGAAATTTGAGTGCTAATATCATGTAGCCGACTTTGGGTTCTGTGCTCAGATAAATGAGTCACATAACAAACGCAACACGATGGTGGGAACACCTTATTGGATGGCCCCTGAAGTTGTCACCCGCAAAGAATACGGCCGCAAGGTCGATATTTGGAGCCTGGGCATTATGGCGATTGAAATGATCGAGGGAGAACCGCCGTATCTCACTGAATCTCCGCTGAGGGCTCTTTATTTGATTGCAACCAACGGCACGCCAGCTATCAAAGACGAGCACAACTTGTCTCCTGTCTTCAGAGATTTCCTGCATCTTGCCTTGAGAGTTGATCCCGAGAAGCGAGCCTCAGCTCACGATTTGCTTACGGTATATTAAATGCCCCCCTTTTATAGCATTCTTTTCTTGCAACTGACCTTCACTTTTCTACTCAGCATTCCTTCATGTCTCTTTGTGAACCGCTATCGAGCCTTGCACCGTTAGTCAGAGCCGCCCGAATTAGCAGAGCTCAAGAAAAGGCTCAAAAAGGTGGTGTCTGATATGTCGCTTTGATTCTGGTCGTTTATCGGATTCCTCGGTGGCTTCTTACATTCTAGAATTATTCAACGTCTTGATGCGTTATACCCAGGATTACTATCACAGTTGATCCCCGACCGTACATGAACGCGTTTTAGAAGGTGACGCCATGAACAGTTCTCGATGACACCACGGTTTCTGCTATTGCCAACAACATTTCCAATGCCCGCGATAGAAATTTCTGAATGATCGCATCGTCTGGCTGTCTCTATGGTTTCTGAGCTCGTTTTCGCGCCTCTGGTGGACTCGAGAAGATTGTTTTACGAAATCCCCAGTTTCCACTCATAAATATCCCCCCTGCTGCATGTTTTCACTTACCATTCTCGGGTGTTTCAAGCTTTGCTCATCTCAGGTGGCCAGGCGTTTACGGCGTCATCAGGCTCAAAACGATGATGAATGGCTTATCTTTGCTGGATGGGGTTGCGCGCCCGTGGGAGGACTTTGCATCCACTGCCTACATATTTATTCTTATTACCCCGGGTTTCAATTGTTCCTTCTCCCCATGCTATTTTTTTCCATCCTTGTTTGTAGCTTTTCTTTATTTCTTCCTTTACCTTGCGGGTCTTATGTTTCTCTTGATACCGTTATATTCGAATGATTTAATGTCTTCCTCAAAACCCAAGACATGGATCTGGTTTATTTCTAGCGGTATGGGAGGCACAACATACTAAGTACGCCAGGTGCAATGTATCCATAGGTAGTTTACCATCGCAATTCACCTCCCTAGGTAGAGATCTTTATCGCCTGTTTCCGGACGTTACATTGCAGAAATCATGTCGAGGATTTGCTCAGGGAAGTAGGTTTAATAAAAACAAGCTATTATACATACAAACAAAATTTCCCTAAATGAAGAACTCACAGGTGGCCATCATTCAACGCAGTTCCGGGTGATAATATCGACAGTTCGTCCGTCCGTCGGCTTCACCCACATCGGAACCCGTTTCGCTTACGTCATCCGACTGGGTCACAAGGAACGAACCGCCGATTCCTGAAAGAGGGGAGGCATCAACTCCCAAAACAGATATAGAATGCTTTGTTATCCCAGATCTCATTGTTCTTCTTTTATTAAAAACTCCATCTCACATATCACTAGCGCCTATTTTTCGGCAAACCAGAAACTGCGCCGCTGTGATTCCGTATCAAACCGTGCTGAGGCCGCATTACGTAGCTTATTTCCCCAACAGCTCCAAGGCTTCCACATTGTTTCCACATCCACCGCCGAGATTACGACAACGTCAAAGCGCGCGAAGTTCTCGAAGGTCAGCATTACATAGCAGGAGCATTTAAGATCCATTTCTTGCGATCTGGAAGGCAACCTTCAATTCCACTTGATTCTCCGGCACGTTTCGACGTTGAAGCTGCGCTAGGTCCCCGGCCATGTTTCGCGCGCAACAGAATGCATACGATGACATTGTCGGTTAGTTTGCTGCATGCAGAATTTATTGCTTTTATTTGCCGCTGTTTTGTGACATTGGGAGGAACATGCTAACATGTCTTGATTACAGCCACGGCGACCGATGAAAATTTAACCGCCGAGAACTGGGAATATATTCTTGTATGATATGCTTCTTCCCGCAGATTCCCCTTCGCCCCATTACCTGTCCGCTCCTTGAGCAATGACCGAGCTGACCGAAATATCTCGTTGAAGAATGTGTGTGATAAGGTTTCTGCAGATGAAGCCGGGTACGGAATACACATATTGCTTGCGAAACCTGTCGGGACGTATGAACGACGCAGGCTGACTTCGATACAGAGCAAAAGATGCAGTTGCTTCGATGATCAAGCGGCTTGCCCACCGCAACGCAAATGTGCAGCTTTACACTTTGGAAGTTTGTGTTTCCCATCCGCCATTGACCCTGCTCACCCTTACCTACCGTGTCACACTCGGCTAACGTCAATCCTGTTTACTGTAGCTTGCCAACGCCCTCTCTGAAAACTGCGGAACGAAAGCGCATCGCGAGCTGGCGTCGAAAAGTTTCACGGATGCTCTTTTACGATTGGCCAATGACCGAGTGCGTTTCTCACCCTTCGGACAAAATGCTCTCAAATATAACCGGCTAATTTCATATTTGCCATTGCTGTAGAATACCCATCAACAGGTTAAGTCCAAGATCCTAGAGTATATGGAACACTGGACGGAGGTGTTCTCTAGCAATGCCGAGTTTGGCATTATGGAACAAGCCTACATGACGCTGAAATCGCATAGTAAGCATATTTCCGCCAACTATATTGGAGAAATCATAATGTCTTACATATTTTCCATTAGATCCAAACATCCAACCGCCTTCGAAACCGACGAAGCGGCAAATAACCGACTTGGACAGACAAAGGGAAGAAGAGGAACTCCAGATGGCACTTGCTCTGTCTATTAAAGAGAAACAGCCGGCAATATCTGCTCAACCAGATAGCACTTTACAGCAAGCAGTGACCAGTTCTTCCGCTCAACCCCAAGCCGCACCTTCACAGGGTATTCCTTCCGGTACCACTGCTGCCACGGTATCTCGTGTTCGCGCGTTGTATGATTTTCAGCCTTCAGAACCCGGAGAACTTCAGTTCCGGAAAGGCGATATCATAGCTGTATTGGAATCCGTTTATAAGGACTGGTGGAAAGGTTCACTTAGGGGTCAGGTTGGCATATTTCCATTGAATTACGTAGAAAAGCTTTCGGATCCCACTCAGGAGGAACTACAGCGAGAAGCGCACATGGAAGCCGAAGTTTTTGCCGAGATAAAAAATGTGGAAAAGCTTCTGGCCCTGCTGAGTACCAGCAGCCCCGAATTGAATGTGCAGGAAAACGAAGAAATCACCAAGTTATATCATTCCACGCTTGCGATCCGGCCGAAGCTGATAGAGCTAATTGGCAAATACTCCAAGAAGAAGGGTAGGAATTCTGACAAGATGATTCGGGATACTTGCTAATCCGTTCACAGACGACTTCACCCAACTCAACGAGAAGTTTATCAAGGCTCGAAGAGACTATGAAGCATTACTCGAAGCATCTATGACACAACCTACACAGGTTCATTATGGGCGGCCAGCGCAACAATCATTTGGCTATCCGCCCTCGGGGAGTCACCCAGGGTACCCTCACCATGCGCCACCGCAACAGGAGCCACAACGATATTATACCCCAAGACCATCGCAAGGTTGGTGATTCTGTATTATGGCTTATGAGAGGCCTGTGGTTAACACCGCTGGTTAGACCCACAAAATGCTCCCCATAACACCCCAGGATATTATGGCGCAGAACAAAGCACACTCCCATACCCGGCCAATTCCAAATCTCCGGATTTTCGACAACACATAGCGACAGGGTCCGTGCAGTTGCCACAACAGCAACCCTCGCAACCTCCACAAGAGACATATCCACAAGGTGGAATTACGCATTATCCTCCAAAGACAACTTACGATCATCCACAAGAGTTAGGAACATCAGTATACGACTCACCACAAGGAAATGTGACACAAGCCATCCGGCATTCCTACCACCCATCGATGCAACAAGAGGTTCAACAGCAGCCACCAGGAGAACATGCGCAGCGACGCTATTCCTCTCAGGAGGATCTTAAACCTCAGCCAATGTCGTCCAACGCGCCATATTTTGTACAAACAACACAGGAATCTCAGCAGCAATCATTTGCACCGCCGGCCCCAACGCAGCAGCCTCCACCCATACCAACGGCATCGTCGCAAGTATCTTATGCTGGCAGTGGTTACCAAGCTTATCAACCACCTACAGTGCCACAAGAACACAGCCCAACCTCAAACCCGGCCGCGTTTTACCGATGAGATATTTAGTTACGATAGGCATATCATCATAACGGGGCGCTTCTTTTGAGTATCTACAGTCCGTTGGTCGTAGCTCGAAAGAACATGACGCGAAAATGAATTAGTCTGTTGCGCATAGGGAAAATATCTTCAGTTTCTTATTTTTTTTTTTTCTTTCTGGGCGGCTTTCAATCACGGTGCTAATGTAATGATATCATATATACAGAATCAATCGCTTTGAGGAACATATTACTTTGTTTTCTTTTTCTTTTCTTGAGAAGGAATGAATAGTATGTATGTACCACGTCCGTCTCAGCAGGGTTTGTTTGAAGTGAAGATACACTCCGTATTTGTCCTGTTATCTCCCCATGGAAAAATTAGCTGTATTAGAATGCTTTTGACAAGACTTTCCGGTATGATATTGGGATGAAGAATAGAGTAAAAACGGTCTGAGTAACAGGCATAGGTCCTTGAGCAATGATCCCCAGCTGATTGCAGGGTTGCTGTTCAGATGATATTAACCTTTGCGCCCTGGATAGTTATGGCGCCTTGGCGTGTGTTTGAGCTGCCAGTCATTTTTCTACAAAGGAGCCTTTGTCGTGTCGTCTTCCGTTCGACAAAGGAGCACGACCACCGAGTATTCTGTTTCAGTAACTTGTGAGCGTTGCGATTGAATATTTTTTCATAATCATCATTCAATTGGATATCTCATAGATCATATCATATTGTCTGAATTCAATATCCACCCCCTTTTTTCACTGTGGACAAGGTATGGCGGATGGTTATGTCCCGGTTGAAGATGAAGATGAGGATGGGGACATAACACACCACGGCACAGGAAGGAATAGCGTGGAAGACAGATTGCCGTTATTTGCTAGATCCGGCGTCATCTTCGATCAAGATCACGATGGCCCTGCTCTGGACCAAGGGCCTGCTTCAGCCGAGTCTTTCCATGAACATCACCCTAAACAGGTATGAGTATGATGATGGCATAATCCCCCCCCCGAAGGAGTGATATACCACCTTTTATGATGTTGAAAGGCTCTAATACTAAGGCATACGTACCGTACACAGGAGCTTCATGGCTGGGCATCAATGTGGTGAGTCCATGATACCTTTCAGCTGCGTGTCAAAATCGCATTGCCAGTCTTGAAATGCTAAACACGACCATGTAGGCTAGCATATCAATCCATCGGTGCGATATACGGAGACATCGGGACTAGCCCACTTTATGTTTTCTCAGCAGTATTTGCTTCTCCGCCGGAGGCGCCCGACTTGCTTGGGGCGCTCTCGCTTATCATCTGGGCATTAATCCTCATCGCTACAATCAAGTACGTGGGGATTGTCCTATGTGCCAACAACGATGGCGAAGGTGGCTCCTTTGCGCTTCTTTCTCTCATAAGACGACATGTATGCGATGCTCTCCATGACCTTTGCTAAGGGATTGCCTTGAGCCTTTCTTTGATAGCTCACAATTCCTCAGGTCAAACTGGACTGGCGAGACACGGTATCGGATTACGGCGATGAGCAAGTTTACACGGAAAAGTCATTGAAGGGCTTTAATCATTTTGCCCGAAATGCATTAAGACGAAGTCCTCTGGCCAAACGTTTAGTGACGGTGCTGGCTGTGCTAGGGGTCTGCATGGTTATGTCTGGTAGGTCGGCCCGGAAAATGAAATCTCGAACCATGACTGACAGTATCCAACAGACGGCGTCATAACTCCGGCGCAGTCGATCCTGGGTGCAGTCCAAGGTATTTGAGATCCGGCGTCAGGCTATCAATCAACCCTCTCTGACACATCGACTAGGAATCAAAATAGCTGCTCCTGGAATGTCGACAAACGCCGTGGTTGCGATTGCCTGTCTTTTGATTGTGGTATTGTTCGCCATACAGCCTTTTGGAGTCTCGAAACTGAGCAACTATTTTGCGCCAATTGTGATGGTCTGGCTAATCATGAACATGGCGTTCGGAGTATACGTTCGTATTTCCATTGCTTTTTATTGCTGTCGGTGCTAACATATGAAGAATCTGGTTCTTTTTGATCAAAACGTGGTTACGGCATTTTCCCCACGATTCGCCATTGATTATATGATTCGACATAAATTTGACGGCTGGCGTTCCCTCGGAGGTGTTTTGCTAGCATTTACAGGTACTGTTCTCATTTCCAAGTTTCCATCCGCGTTTATTCACTAATGCCCTGTCAGGAGTCGAAGCACTTTTTGCCGACCTCGGGGCCTTTTCAGTTAAGCAAGTATTTCAAGAGTGATAACGGGGAGAATTAGCGCTAAAAGGTTTTTCGGTTAGGGCGATTCGGGTCTCGTGGCTCTGTTTTGCCTTGCCCTGCTTACTTCTTACCTATTGTGGCCAGGCCGCATTTATCAGCGTGCACCCGGATGCTATCGTGAACCCATTGTTCAAAGCTGTCCCTCCAGGGATGTATTGGCCGACGCTCATCTTATCGATGCTGGCGTCGGTAGTCGCATCCCAAGCGATGCTCACGGGCACTTTTCAGTTGATTTCACAAGCGATAAGGATGGGCTTTCTACCCAGAATGAGACGTGTCCACACATCAAAACGTGTGACGAGTCAGATATACATACCATTGGCGAACTGGCTGATGATGACTGGTGCGATAGTGGTTACTTCGGTTTTTAAAAATGTGAGTATTAGGAAGAAAGTCTCGGAGATATCAAGATGTAGTATGCTGACTGAAAGATGAAACAGACCACCCGGATTGGTAATGTGTATGGCGTATGTGTGGTCGGCGTTAGTTTCATCACGACTTGGCTTGTTACCCTTGTGGCGATTATCATATGGAACCTGCATGTTGTGCTCGTTCTCCCAGTGTTCATTTTTATAGGCTTCTTTGATTGCCTTTTCCTCGCAGCGGCTCTAGCTAAAATACCGGCTGGGGGTTGGTTCACGGCCATCATGGCCATCGTCTTAACGAGTACTCTGCTCATATGGAGTTATGGTGAGGGATGCCAATTCAACGCAGAGCGGGATGAAAGCGCTTCGCGCTCCACGTTGTTCACCAGCCACAACCATCAGCTATGGCTTCGCGATGGAAAGGAAGAGTATTCGGTTAAAACCATCAGAGGTGAGCCTTCTGACTCCTTGCAGGGTGCGGATCGGACTGACAGATATTAGGCATCGGCGTGTTCTTGATCGAGCCAAATTCCAGGTCCCCTCCTGTTTTCGATCATTTCATCAAGAAATTTGAAGCTACGCATGAATTATCCATTCTTCTTCAAATAAAACCAATTATCAAATTTTCTGTGAGAATTCTATCTGAGGATGTTCGACATAAAGAGAGTGCTGACGCGAGTGGCTCGCAGGTTCCCGTCAGGGATCGTTTCACCCTTACAACTACCAATATCACGGGGCTGTACCGTGTCATGCTTCGTTATGGCTATGGGGATACGCCTTCTTGGGATTCTTTTGAGAACATGCTGACTGAGGAATTGGGCCTTCTCCGTCCGAACGAAGAACCCGACGTTAGCGAATATACGATTGCAAACAGTGCGAGTTCAATCCCGCTCACTGCTCCAGATCACATCGCGTCCGGAAAGCCCATTACCTACATCGTTGGAAGAGATAAGTTATACGTGAAGAAAGGATCGAGCTTCATTCGAAGGATCTTTCTTTCTGTCTTTATCTTTCTGAAGGGCCATGAGAAAACGAAGTTGTCGCGACTGAAGGTTCCGGTTGATCGGCTGGTTGAAGTCGGGTTCTCCAAAGCTATATAGAAGACAAATCTTGGGGGTTTCACTCACTTCGGTGCGCAAAGCCATTCCTGTGTAAACCTTCCCAAACTACTCCGTACTTGACTGCCTCATCATCTTGCCGAGACCGAGCTCCGTGGAAATATTCCCAATCTGGACACGGCAAAACTGTCCAAACAGGGATAGGAGATCCCGCGGAGCTTAATAAGCAAACTCCGATTGGCTGGTACTTAAACGGAGATTATCTGACATCTTTTCACATGGGGCGGAGGTGTTGCTGTGAAAGTATGTGTGCGAGGCATATGTAGATGGAGTCAGTAAACTACATGTTTCCCAGTGCGATGCAGGTGTTAAAAGCTACCTAAGGCTTGAAAAACGGGAGAATCCTTCCGAGTCAGGTGAAAAGCATCAGGGACTATCAATCGTCCTCGGGAAGAAATGGCGGAGCTGAGAATTAGAGATCCTTTGCCATTAAGTAAAAAGGCCGTGTGGCTAAAGGCTCCCTGGAGACCGTGGTTGGTCAATAAATTTTCTCTCTCTCAGTATTAGATTATTTTCACGACCGACTTAATCCACCCAACTGTCTTCAATTACCAACCGACATCCTACCACCTTTCCTCCGTACCCTCCCTCCCTTCAACGCTCTCAGCTCTGTGGCATCTTCTGCATCTCCCACCCTCGCTCTTCTCACGCCCAAAAACCTCGGTTGCCCCGATACGTGCTATCCTAATCACAATGGCCGGAGACCAGGAGTTCACCCTCAAGCAGATTGCTGCCCATGACAGCAAGAAGGACCTCTATCTTATCGTCAGTGAGAAGGTCTACGATTGCACCTCATTCGTCGATGAGCACCCGTACGTATCCTCCGTTTTTCCTTTGTTCCGCGCCCGGTCCCTATCCGCAGACGCTCATCCTTAACCCCGTTCGCCCTGAGATTTAACCCTTGGACTAACAAATTGATTTTCATTTTTTTAGTGGCGGTGAGGAAGTTCTTCTTGACGTCGGCGGTCAAGATGCCACAGAGGCTTTCGAGGATGTCGGTCACAGCGACGAGGCTCGTGAAATCCTAGAAGGACTTCTCGTCGGAAAAGTCAAGAGAGTTGTACGTAAAACTCCCCGAGAGAACAGAGTGTTTTTCGGCTTCGATATCTAATTTTGCTTGTCTTCTAGGACGGAGATCCTGCTCCTATTAGAAGCCAGACCACCTCTGCCACAGGCTCTCCTGGAGAGGTTTCCACCGGTCTCGGAATCGGCCTCTATGCCATCCTCGTCCTCGTCGGTGCCGTTGGCTACGGTTTGTATCAATACTTGAACACGGCGACTCCAGTCAAGGCATAGAAAAATAACGTCTCCTTCTTTGCGGCCTTTATCGTGTTTCTACGCCCTGCCATCCCCAATTTTCTCAACACATAGCGCCTATGTAACTTTTTTATTGCGCCATGTAACGCCCATAAATATCTGGTATTTGTTCGGTTTTTCCCCAATAGATTTCTTAATCGAGTACGGCCCAAGATGTCTAGACTGATAGTTCTTTCTAAAGCTTTTTGGGTCATGGTACTATGCTTTATTTACCCAATTTCGACTTTATATTCTGTTTTTTTTGCTGGTTGGTGTGACATCGTCCTTTGAAGTGTGTCTTAACTTGGCCCCGGCGCGGGATTATTGATGAATGCTTGTCAAAAAGACTACTTTGATAGAATGAAGATCGTTCTTTTTGTCCCACTCATATTAAATACTTTTCGATATCTTGTCTTGTTGGACGGAATCAACGAAAAGCACAAAAAACACCCTTTTGTTTGGAATCTCGGAGCTCTGGATCCCGAGTGGCCTGTTGTCGAAATGCGCCGGATACGTAAGGCACATATATGTACTCCGTAACCGCCAACATAACACATACACGGAGCACACTTCAGACCAAAACTGGTGTCATGGTGTCCGCGACGTGATAATAATAGCTTTCTAGCTTTGGCTCTTGTATAAACCATGCAAATGGCTGCCCTGAACCTCCGCTTCAGTACGGAGTGATATCAATTACATATCTAACGGTCATTACGTCTAGTACAGGCTCAGGGCTGGCAAGAGTGTATGTACATACATACATACATATGATAATATTTGAATTAATCATAACAGCATTCAAAGAATGTGCATATACATACCGTCTTCCAAGCTAGATTTGTATTGTTCCTCATCAGTTGGAGCAATCACTTAAGGCAGCGCTTTCCACAGCATCATC
Source organism: Byssoonygena ceratinophila (assembly GCA_001430925.1). Lineage (NCBI taxonomy): Eukaryota > Fungi > Ascomycota > Eurotiomycetes > Onygenales > Onygenaceae > Byssoonygena > Byssoonygena ceratinophila. Next base: position 141,596 of record LJPH01001050.1, read on the forward strand.
CCTTGCCAGCTGGAGCTATCGTGCTGGCGACCCAGGTCCAACATATACAGCTTTGTGATACAAAAGGGCCAAGCTGATTGCGCATGCGAATCAACAGAGATCATAATATCATATGCAGTACAACTTGCAGTACCGGCTCTTCCCTTAAGGAACTCAAGTTGGTTTCGAACTGTGCTGACAAGCGCTAACGCCAGAGGCTTCTCCAATTTGTCTCTAAAAGTAGGTCCTTCTTGTCCTGCCCTATATTGCTTTCTATTCACCGTCACGCATTGTTGCGTGGTATCCAGCCCTTCTTTTGTCATTGGAGCTCAGCCTTGGAACGACACCTGCTAGCAGATTAGCGAGAAGCATTGATCTGGGGAATGAGGGATAAACACATGTTTCTGACTTTTTTGTAGATATATAGGAATGTATGAAAACTGGCCCTTGTTAGAAAGCTAGCAGCAAATTGGCTGCTTCAAATGCTGCATTAACTTAGGTCTCTGTTAGTCAATGAGTGATGGTCAAAGACATGTCGTCAGGGCAAATTAGCTTGATTCTTCTCAACTAGAATAGGTTTGTATTAAATGCTTGCTTAGCATTGATTCTGAAATCACAGTGACATAGAAGCAACATTGCATTGGATGTGTTTAATTAACTACTCTTCTCTTTGTTGAGTTTTGAATGTTTGATGTGTTGTTGTGGAGGGGCGCAATGACGTTTAAGCAAACGGGTTCTTCCAACCATTTCGCCCCGCGCCGAGACCAGCTTGACGAGCTTCGGCTTCGAAGGATTGTCGTCCCTCATTACATCCACATTCTCTACTTTTCATACCTTCTAGGGCGCAATGTCTCGTAATCGTGTGAAGAACGTTGCTTATGACGACGACGATTATTATGATGACAACGATGACGGCGAGAATGGCGAACTATCCCCTGAAGATCGCGAGCAGATGAGGCTTCGAACCGTCGAGGTCCAAGAGCTGTTACTGTCCGAGCTCCCGCCGATAGAGGCCAAGGATGAAGAAATATGGGAGGCGTTATGGCATTATTATTACGACGTGGATAAAGCGGTTACATATCTAAGGAGTATGACTCTTGCCAAGTGGTTTCCAGCATCTGCATGTTAACGACTGCGCTTTGAGAGATTGTGCTAAGGAGGGGGTTTTGTTGCCTAGGGAAATACCGACCACCGACGCCAAAGAAGCCAGCGAAGCAGCAGACAACAACAGGTGCAAGCCCAGCGGTGCAATCAAAGACAAAAGCGAAAGGTGAGTTACTATTGTTTTGTCTTGGTGCCAGCCGGAAAGGATGCTTGATTTATTATAATCGATCGGTCGAACTACGTATATATCCTACTGCACGGTGCGTCCCTAGCTTGCTTCTGTAGTTGTCAAATATGTTGTAGGCAGCTGATCTGGGATCAAAAAAAGAAACAGTTCCTAATCGCTGCTTTGCAGAAATAGTTTCGCCTTACCCTCTCCCCTTTCACCACGCCCAGTGCTCGGCCCAGTTTTCGACTCGTGACTTCTTCAAGGACTCTCCGTGGTTGAATATCCCTAGTTGCAGGCAAGCGGAGATTCTGATTGAGCCACTTTACCCTCGACTTGGCTTACTGGGCGGAGCACAAGAAGGCTCAGGCAAGATGTCGAAACTCGCAGCCCTGGCAGCTGCACGAAAGAAGAAGGAGAGCGAAAAGAGCAAGGCCGATAAAGGGACCGCAGTGTTGGAATCTTCGTCTTCATACCCATCGCCTGAAAGTCCGCGCAACACCTCAATCTCACTCCTGGACAGGCTGGCTAGCAATGGTAGATCAAAGACAAGTTCGGAAACCCGACCTTCTAGGTTTACCCTTCGAAAGGCAGACCGAGACGAGGGCCGCGCCTCTCGGGAGAAGTCATCGACAAATCTCCGCGAATCTGTGGAAACTATTCAGAAGCCAAAATCTCCCGTGAAACCTCCTGTGCGGGATATAAAAAAGGAGCTGATGCCATCGATGGAACACCTCCTTGCTCAGCCTTCTTCTTTTGCGAAAATCATAATTGGAAACCGAAAATCCCTGAGGCCGTCGTGTTGCTTATCGCGCAGTTTTGATATGCTCAAACTATACGGTCAGGGTTGTACTGAAATCTTCAATTTTGTAGAACCGAGTCCCGATGATATTGTCTTAAATGCGCAAAACGCAGCTAAAGGTTTGATTACCCCCTCTCATCTGTAACGCGCATGATGCTTACTCTCGCTCAGTGAACAAGGCAAAACAAGGCAAAGCCCATTCTTCAACCAAAGCAACGACCGACCTGGCGGATAATGTCAAAAAGCTTTCCGTACAAGAATCGGTCAAGCCTAAAAGCAAACAACTAGATGTATTGGAAGAGCACCGTAAAACTAAAAGAAAGAAAGCAGCAAATTTTGTCGTTATTGGTAAGGGCGTAACTCATGCCTCCAATGGGTTCGCAGCTAATCTCGTTACAGGACACGTTGATGCCGGAAAAAGCACTCTCATGGGAAGACTCCTTTACGATTTAGGGGCTATTGACCAACGAACGGTAGACAAATATAAACGCGAAGCCGATAGAATTGGAAAAGGCTCGTTCCATCTCGCTTGGGTACTTGATCAAGGATCGGAAGAACGCGCGCGTGGGGTCACGATCGACATTGCAACGAATAGATTTGAAACGGATTCTACAACTTTCACGGTACTGGATGCGCCTGGACATCGCGACTTTGTACCCAATATGATTGCCGGGGCCAGCCAGGCCGATTTCGCGGTACTAGTTATTGACGCCAGTACAGGAAACTTCGAGTCTGGTTTAAAGGGCCAAACGAAAGAGCATGCTTTGTTGGTTCGGAGCATGGGTGTTCAAAAAATAGTGGTTGCAGTGAACAAGATGGATTCAACTGCGTGGTCAAAGGAAAGATTTGATGAAATTGAGCAGCAGGTATCGTCATTCCTAACTAGCGCTGGCTTTCAACCAAAGAACATTTCCTTCGTCCCGTGCTCTGGCCTTCGCGGAGAGAATATCGTCTCACGGACGGAAGATAAGAATGCTGTGTGGTACCCTGGAAGGACACTGATTGAAGAACTGGAAACCGCTGAGCCGTATACCTATGCTATTGAGAAACCTCTACGCATGACTATAGGTGACGTATTCAAAGGAGGAGCACAAAACCAGCTTTCTATTTCGGGGCGTATTGATGCCGGTAGCTTACAGGTTGGAGATCGAGTCTTGAGCATGCCGAGCGGAGAAAGCGCCCTGATCAAAAGTCTTGAGATCGACCAGGAGCCTAGCGATTGGGCAGTGGCAGGGGACAACGTTGTGCTCCATCTAATGGACATCGATCCCATGCATCTCAAGACGGGCGACGTGATTTGCAGCGCGTCCTCTCCGGTGCAGAATATAAGCTCTTTTACGGCGAAGGTGCTTGCCTTTGACCACCTGACGCCGATGCACATTGAGCTTCATCGGGGACGTCTCCATGTACCTGGCCGCATCTCGCGTCTTGTTGTGACTCTGGACAAGGCGTCTGGAGCTCCACTGAAAAAGAAGCCGAAGATCGTGGCGCCGGGCATGGTTGCACGGATCGTAGTTGATATCGACCAACCGATACCTTTGGAGGCTCCGGCGCGCGTGGTGCTGAGGGCCGGCGGGGAGACTGTCGCTGCAGGATTGATGGAATGAGTGATGGCCTGACCCGACATGACGGGGGTTTAGGATATTTTAGCGGCTATAGATCTATGGGAGCATTGAAAGACTCTAGTGTTCCTATCTTATATAAATCTGGAAACGAGGAATTTGTTGATATAGCTCGGGTATTTTTCTCTTCCTGAAATTCTTTAGGTGGTGAATGTATTGTACACGGACCGTCAATGTCCCAATGGTGTTTCCCAGTGTTTATGGCAAAAACCGACTATTCAAGACGCTGACATTGAAGCCGTCGCCCATGCTACGCCTCTACTTCTGATCGGCCCGCGTTGCTGTTTGTCATTCCTTTAAGAGAAGACTACTATGAATCCATTAGGATTACAGTCTACACTCGGTAGAATATTCCGCTCTCGTGCCTGCGTACAGTTCCGTTTTCAAGCCCTCTTCGAACGGCCCTGCAGTCGTTTTCTTTATGCCCTCTACGATGGCAAAATCCGCAAACTGTAGGAATTGAAGAGCGTGTATGGGAGCGGTTGTTATTGCGGTTCTTGAACCTTCCACGGGAGCTCGAATCACGGGTGTTGTTATTGTTGTTGTTGTTGTTGTTGGCCCGGAGGTTATTGTTGGATCTCCTGCCGCGCATGACTACTGGTTGTCCAGCTAAATTATTAGGGATATCGGGAGCGCAATGTGCCTCTATATATCGGACTGCTTCTGACACGGTCTTACACTTTTCCACGTTGCCCTTAGTCAAAGGCCATGTAAGCGAGTAGTGATGAGGAATCCGACTGCAAAGAATCAGCACTGAGACTTCTTCATGGGTCTGTTCGGGGGCGAGTGTTCTGAGCATATAGAAGGTGTGCGTAAAGCGGGCAGCGAATGTCCTAGGGGTGTCATCCTCCTGCCAAAGGCAATTGGCATGTTCTATAGACGCGTCTATCATAGCTCTGTGTGAGTAGCGGTCTGATAGAACCTGCCATTTCTTGCGGAGGGAGGATGTGGGCTGCAGGATTCGTAGGTGATAATCGTCAAGTGAAGCCACAATCTCTGAATGGAGCTTGTCGTATCTCGCCCTTTCGCTGGTAGTAATGTCGGTCGAAGGTTCTAAATCAGTCGAAGGGTCAACCCAGCGCCAAATGCCAGAAATGTGTAGTTGCATCTTCCAGAAGAAAGACCACTCTCCCCAATTGCGAGTAGTAAGGCATACCATCGTGTGGAGAGTGGGTTAAGAAAGTAAAGCTTGGGAAGGGAAATATATAGAATGTAGGAGAAATCGCCGGTACGGAGTATACGGTATTGAGTCGCAGGGATAACTTCCCTCAGAGACGCCCGTGAGTCGGAAATCTGGAGATCTTTCGTGAACGTGGCTCAAAAGGGGTAGGAAGTGGCCACAACCTTTGGTTTCGGCATATCTGGCGCGAAGATAGAGTTGACGCCGCCGCCGCCTTCTGGGTCGGGGCTTTGCTTTCCGAATTTAACGCGGAGAAAGGGGCCACAGGCGCAAAGGACAAAGAGGACAGACAGCGTGGGTGGCAATAGCAGGCCGGAGTGGCCAGATAGACAGCAACAACAAGCCAATCTCAGCGCGGCGTTCGGAAAATCTGTGGAGACGGATACTGACTTAGTCACCAATAACAACCAATCAGCGGGCGCGGAATACATGCTAAAAGTCCGAAAAAGGGCCACCGGAGCTTGCCACCGGGGCGCTAGTCTGCAATGGGACTAGCGGCGGCGTGATTATCGAAAAGGCCAACTATTCCTCACCTCAACACAGCAAGATAAAGCTGCTGCGTCTGGTTCAAACATCACCTCTCTTCTCCTTTTCTCTTCCCCGTTCGTCTCTCTCCAGTATTGGAGTTGCTTTTCCTCTCTTTCAATTCACCTTTTCTTTCTTTGTATACCCCATTCCTTGCTCTTCATTCATTACAGGTGCAAACCCATCGAGCTGCCAAAGCTTCCTGTGATCTAGCGAGTTTAGATCCGCAGAAAAACACCCCATCGCTCCAATTTCTCCCATATCACCCCACACATGATGTCTCGTCAATCGAGGCGAGATGTGGCTTCCTCGCCATTCGCGTGGACCACGATCTTCTACCTTCTCCTCGTCTTCATCGCTCCTCTGGCGCTCTTGGGAACCGCCCACGCCAAAGAGGATCAAGCTCCTCTACAAGAAAGCCTTGGAACTGGTATGTCAAAGACCACTTCCTGCTTATTACCTATCAGCTTACTGACCGTGCTTTTTGAATAGTTATTGGTATTGACTTGGGAACCACTTACTCGTATGCCAAACCCATCTTTTCACTGCTGCTTCTGTAAAACAGGGCTCATTGCTGACTCTCTAACCAGCTGTGTTGGTGTAATGCAAAATGGAAAAGTCGAAATCATGGTAAACGACCAGGGTAACCGAATCACTCCTTCATACGTGGCCTTTACCGATGAGGAACGTCTGGTCGGAGACGCCGCAAAGAATCAATACGCTTCTAACCCTGAACGAACAATCTTTGACATCAAGTGCGTTGTCCCGAGCTTCCACATCCCCCGTGTACATGTTCTGTACTAACCATTTTGCTACAGGCGTCTCATTGGCCGTAAATTTGATGACAAGGACGCTCAATCCGACATCAAGCACTTCCCATTCAAGGTTATCAATAAGGATGGAAAACCACAAGTTCGCGTCGAAGTCAACGGCACGCCAAAGAATTTCACTCCTGAAGAAGTCTCGGCCATGGTTTTGGGGAAGATGAAGGAGATCGCTGAGGGCTACCTTGGCAAAACAGTCACCAACGCTGTTGTCACTGTCCCAGCGTATTTCAACGATAACCAGAGACAGGCCACCAAGGACGCTGGAATTATCGCTGGCTTGAATGTCCTCCGTGTGGTCAATGAGCCCACCGCGGCCGCTATCGCCTATGGACTTGATAAAACTGGTGACGAACGACAGATTATCGTGTACGACCTCGGTGGCGGCACATTCGATGTCTCTGTTCTCTCAATTGATAACGGCGCTTTCGAAGTCTTGGCTACCGCTGGTGACACGCATCTGGGTGGTGAGGATTTTGATCAGAGAGTGATCACTTACCTCGCCAAGCAGTACAACAAGAAAAACAACGTCGACATCTCCAAGGATCTCAAGTCGATGGGCAAATTGAAGCGCGAAGTCGAGAAAGCTAAGCGCGCTCTCTCATCACAAATGTCTACCCGTATTGAAATTGAAGCGTTCCATGAGGGCAAAGATTTCTCCGAGACCTTAACCAGAGCCAAATTCGAGGAACTCAACATGGATCTCTTCAAGAAAACGCTTCGGACAGTCGAGCACGTGCTCAAAGATGCCAAGGTGAAGAAGTCTGACATTCACGACATTGTCCTTGTCGGAGGATCTACTCGTATTCCGAAGGTTCAACAGCTCCTCGAGGAGTTCTTTGGAGGCAAGAAGGCAAGCAAGGGTATTAACCCTGACGAGGCTGTTGCATTCGGCGCCGCTGTTCAAGGTGGTGTTCTTTCCGGCGATAAGGGAGCCAGTGAAGTCGTCCTCATGGACGTCAACCCCTTGACTCTGGGTATTGAGACCACTGGTGGTGTCATGACCAAGCTTATCCCTCGTAATACCGTTATTCCCACGCGCAAGTCCCAGATATTCTCTACCGCCGCTGACAACCAACCTGTTGTTCTTATCCAAGTTTGTAAGTTCCTCCTCGGAACATCTTCTGTGTCGAGTCATAATACTAATAGTGTTTGCAGATGAGGGAGAGCGATCAATGACAAAGGATAACAATCTGCTGGGCAAATTCGAACTTACCGGCATCCCACCAGCTCCACGTGGTGTCCCTCAGATTGAAGTTTCCTTCGAACTTGATGCCAATGGTATCCTGAAGGTCACCGCCGGCGATAAAGGAACCGGTAAAGCTGAATCTATCACGATCACCAATGACAAGGGTCGATTGTCCCAGGAGGAGATTGACCGTATGGTCGAAGAAGCCGCCCAATTCGCCGATGAGGACAAGGCTATGAAGTCTAAGATTGAGGCTCGTAACGGTCTCGAGAACTATGCCTTCAGTCTTAAGAATCAAGTCAACGAGAAGGACGGTTTGGGTGGCAAGATTGAGGAGGATGACAAGGAAACCGTAAGGTCCCCTTTGAGCCTAGTTCGTTAAGAGTCTTTAACTGACAATCATTTTTAGATTCTCGAAGCTGTCAAGGAAGTTACCGATTGGCTTGAAGAACATGCCGCTAGTGCGACTACAGAGGATTTCGAAGAGCAGAAGGAGAAATTGTCTGGCGTGGCCTACCCTATCACCAGCAAGCTATACGGTGCTGGTGCCGGTGCCGCTCCTGGCGGAGAAGACGATGAGCCGTCTGGACATGACGAACTGTAAAGATATAAAAAAGAAAAAAGGAAAAAAGAGGAAAAATTCGTTTTTTAAGACCCAGCGTCTACTGTAATGTTATAACGCAATTGAGACTTTTATGAAGCATTTGTGTGCTTAGGTATAGCTGCTTAATCCCAAATTGGGGAGTCTGAAAGATAGGCATAAAGGAGTTTGGCATTTTTTATGACAGCTCAAATGAGTCTTCTTATTTTGTAACTAAATAAGTCAATCATTCCAGTGACCTTGATTCTGTTCCCCCAGCATAACCCATGCTGAGCAAAGCTTCCTCGGTGTAATTTCTTGAAAAGGCATAGGTTGCATTATGAAATGCCACAGTTCGATATGTAATTGAAATTGGATTTTCCTATTCATTCGATATACCTTTGTAGTCCTAATTTGTGAAGGTTCAATACCTATTTATTTAAGAGCACGGACGGAGTAGCCACGTACTCCGTACACATCCCTACTATGTACCTCAGCTGTATAGTTATTAATATTTGTCCAAGAGATACAAGACGAGAAGCCGAGGGAGGTAACACAGGGTCATGCATGCTGTTTCTGTTTGAAAGGGAAAAATAAAAGCGCCCCAAAAGAAGAACCCCCCAGGAAATCCCAATGTCATACATAACGTTACAGCAGGGGTGCTAATCTATAATAATAATAATAATAAAAATAAAAATGAGACAAAGGAATGATTTCCGTTAAAACTACCCTGTCCTCGTGTACTCCGAGATAGACACATCCGTCGTCTTGACGATCCCGTTCCCGTCCCCGTTCAACTCCATAGTTTCCAGATCTATCATGTGCTCTTCGCTCTCCGTCCGACGCACGTACCCGCCGCCAATGCCGCCTCCGATGCCGCCGCCGCCGCCGCCGCCGCGTCCGCCCGGTTTCACAGACGCCATGAACAGATGATCTTCGTGGTCCCGCGTCCAAGCTAGATCCGGGTTGACGGACGGCAGGGAGCGGTCGCCGCGGGACTTGTGTCGCGAAGCGGCGGCGTAGGATAGTGCGTAGGGCCGAGAGGTGGTGCTGCGCTCGGAGACGGAGAAGAGGTTGGGGAAGAGGAGGGTTAGGGGTTGGCGGATCATGGGCAGACAGGCGCAGATGATGCCGGTGTTGATTTCGATGGTGCTCCAGACTGAGACGCCAATGGTGTGCCCTAAAAAAAAAAACACAATTTAAAGGTCAGGTTTGTTTTTTCCTTTTTTTGTTTGAGAGTTTCTGGTGCGGGCTTGGGGATGGATCTTACAGGTGACATCATTGAGGTTTGAAGATGCGGCAAGGCTGGTAGTTCGGATGATGCTGGTGATGCAGACACTGAAGCTGTGTGGTTAGCCCCGATCAATTGTCCCTTTAAAATCTGGGAAGTATGGGTTCACATACAATCCACCAAGCATAAAAATCAATATAATAGCAATCTTATCTCGTATTTTCAATTGAAGCCGTAGGACCTGCTGCACTGGCAGGAATAATATCATAAAGTCGGTAATTATGTTAATCAAGGCGTACGATAACCAAGCGGCATGGTTACTTATACAAACATGAGGGATGGCGCGGTTCCAGAAGGAGGCAATAGGTCTGCATTGCCAGATAGTTGGGCCGAGAAAGGCTATCCCGGACATGATCGTGAAGACGATCATGGCAATGCAACACCATGTGAAATATCGGGCTATAGAGAAGACTCGCAGGTAGAGTAATAATATCGACACTTTGGTCAGGCAAATCACCGCCTTATACATAACCTGGCAGACAAATAAAGCCTATGACGCCGCCCCAGTTAGCCAGAGAACTGCACCAGCCCATTCAGGACAATCTGATCTGATCTGAGGAGAAATTAACCTTGAGTGCAGCAGTCCTTTCGTCATCTTCAAGGTCCATATCATGTCTACCATAGCCATGATGTATAGCTTCGTTCACGATTCAAGTCAGCCTAGAAGCACGGCAATCCGGAAGACACACTGGCACGCACGAGCAACGAACCTATGTTATGGGAAAGGGTAAACATTGCCGAAACGGCCTACTAAAAAGTAAGCATCTAACCAGTATAACAGAAAATGGGCGTCTCAACACACCAGGGAAGCCAGAATGGTCCAGTCATCCATTTGAATGCCACTTCTAACGTATCTCGCGGCCAGGCGAACGACCACAAAGATCGCGGCCACGGGGACCATCACCGTGCCGATGATCCATAAGTGCAATCCTCTGTTTGGATGCTCGGGTGTGGATACCCCAATATTTACCATGGCAAGTACGGTGCGAGTTAGTCACGGAGACTACTTTCTCATGGTCCAAATTGATCCGCGACGGGCTCACGAGGTTAGGAGGAATATGTTGGTTATGCGCTACGTTTTTGCATTAGCAGAGCCAGCCAGTTGGTATACTGGGGAATGGAGAGCACCTGAAATCGAGGCTAAGAAACAAGTGTCATGTCAATGCCTTTATGGATAGCGAGCGACCCTCACCAGGACAAGCCTGGCGCATACCGTTTGGTGGGCGTATGCTGCGGATTTTTGAAAGGAGGACGGCCCCTCAATTAAACGCGAACTTGCTGAAGATATGTCAACCAAGGGGAAGACAGCTCGGAGGACAGATTTTAAGCTGAAAGACAAGGGCTTCTAGGAACGGCTGGACCCCAAACCCAGAATATGGCCACCAGGACCCTATTAACAGAGCGCGGCTTGCAACCATGACTGGCTTGGCCCTTGGATCTTTTGGTTTAATTATGGGAAGAGGGTGTACGGAGTTCCGGAGGGAGAGAGCACAAGGGTCTGACGAAAGGGAGGATCAGACGCCGCTCACTAAGCTTTCAGCCCATTTGTACCACCTCGGAAGTGTGGGGAGGCAGCTGGTTACGAGATATCCAGTGCGAGTGCACCACAGAGTTGAACAGTGAATATGTGACTCCCGTTATGCATGCTTGTACACATTTCATGTTCAGTCGAGTTGTCCAAATCCTTCTTTGTGACATAGCCAGTTAGTTACGCAAGTGAAACGACACACTTGTCATTGTGGTGACCAAAGGATTCCTGTGGTCGGTTCTCAAGGGGGTTCTAGGATCCCTAGTTATATTTCCTGGCCATCAAACAGGGTTGGTTTGGGGGATTTGGTGCAACGAGCCAGGGAATACCCTGGGGCCACTTTCTGAACACGAGTTGAATCCGAAATATTGGTGAGAACGAACTAACCACCCGTCTCGCATTCGGTTGTGGTAAATATCGCTATGATTCTTGCATGAATCAATTCTGCTTATTTCGTTGCAGTGGAAAAAGGAGGACCCTTGAAGCTTGGCAAGCTAATCTAGTCCCCAGGCAGCGGTTAGCCCGCCGAGATTTCAGAATAATTTCCACAGTCTTGTCTCGATGGTGCTGTTTCATTAGGAGAAGGCTCGTGTGGTCGCATGGATCTCTCTTATTTCCCGCTGTCAAGAGAGATGTCGCTGCGGCTACCGAGATCTGTAGCAAATAACGAAGCGAGTAGTTAACTCAAATAGCGTTAGTCCGCCACCCGTGGAGATCACTTATAGTTAGGTAACTAGTTAGTTACCCCAGACGGATGGGAACGCTATCGCTTTATCCATCCTTAAAGCTTGCATTTGGATTGAAGAATCGCAGAACCCGAACGGATCACACGTGGCAAGGATTTGCCGGCAAAAGGAAATACCCAACCTTTATAAAGCGCTTACATGAATGCCGGCTGGCATTTGTGATGAAGAGACAAATGTCTTTGACTATCAACCCATCTTGGAGTTTGCAAACCTGAAAAGGCGGCTTCAAAGCACCACGAGCACTGACTGAAATGCTAACTGGCTTCCTCACCTGGGGTTCTTAAACTCGTGCTCAAAGATGAGAACTTCACCGTAACATGATTCATAAACTTTAGGCTCGTTGTCCGATCATGGACGTCAATCAGCCCTTGAGGAGATCGCATAACTCCGACCAATACCAGAGTTATGCTGATGTGGGATTTCCATACGGTGTATCACAATTAATCAATTTCAGGCAACCAGTTGCATTAATGAAACTGCAGGGAGGACGAGAGGCTCAGCCCTGGCTTCTTAGTTGCGATCCAATTTAGCATGTCAAAATGTCAATGACGGGGTATAAATTAGCAGCGGACAAAATGTGTTTGGGGGCGAAAGATGACTGTCAACCAGAGAAAAGATGGAAAAGAAGAAAATCTCCGCTGAATCCCTGCATGTGCAATGAATCACCCGTCCCTTATCCCCGGAAAAGCCTGCATGTCATCGATTTATAATGAAAATCGTAGGATAGAAATAGATTTCCACGGAGAGGAAGTGCAGAAAGGGAAGTCTCATCAAAAATCCAACCGTTATTCATGGTTTCTCTTCATAATCAGAGTGCTAGCAACAAAATGCCCGTCCATTCATAATCCACGTTGATCTAAAAAAAAAATAAACTGGTCATCAAAATCTAATCGCTGGGGACTCGCTCATAAAACACAAGATATGCTTGTTCGTCCTGGAGACAATCGGAAGATCCTGGACTACCAGGTTTAAAATTGGTAACGCGGTGATCGTCGAATTTGCGCCAGCGATCGCGGTTCCCGTCACGAACCATTGCGATATAGTGGCCTTCGTGGATGGTGGATCCCAAGTGTCGCACGACAGCGTATGCATTGTAAATGTACGGAGGAGATGTCGCTAGCTCATCGGGTGTAAGCTCGGTTTGTGCCCGTGTCAATCTGGAGACGTCGGTTGAATGCACATTCGCCTGAGGGGACGACGGGCGAGTAGAAGAAGACTGAATCATAAATGAGGTTAGGTCTAGCCCAGAGAGAGGGAAGTAGACAGGTGTGTGAATCTTGCGAGCTTGTTGGCGATGAGAGGCAGAGAATCTCTTAAAATGGAGCACGAGGAAACGTGGAGCACGTGTCAAAATGATCTGTTTCGTGGCTTCTCTCTCAGTACGACAATGGGGACACTTCCAGACTTCGTCACCGCTAAGCATCTCTTCCTGGCAATAACTACGGAGACATTGGTAAATGTCACCTGTACCAGACACCGGGATCTCTACGCTGATGCTGTAAAAAGCTTCGTAGGTAGTAGAGGTACGCCGACAGGTCGTGCAGCGTAAGCGGCTTGCGTGCTGTCCAGCAAAGAGAGTAGAGAGATATGATAATTCACGATGGCAATATCGGCTCCATTCGATACCTGAAACTTGTTGTATTGGCATCCGCTCACGGCGCATTTCTTGTTCCGTTGTCAGGGGACGTAGAGGAGTCCTCTGCCAATTCACATTGAGATCTTCATGCAAACAATCGACAAGAACGTCGAAAAACTCTTTGGCGTCCTGCTGCTGGCTTCCTGCCCACTCGGAATTAAGACGTCCAATGAACTTTCGAAAGGAGGTAGGACGGATGACTTCAACATCGTTTTTCCACAAAGACCGCACTAGATTTGCGTAAAGACCTGGTAAAACACCCTGTGACCCTTTCCAATTCTTTTGAACCAGAGAATGAAATTGATTATCGAAGAAAAATCTAGTCAGATCCGTTGTTGCGCTTAAACTCTGAATAATCGAATTCATATAGCATGTTGATCCAAGGTTGACAAGACCGGTGCGAGGAAGTTTGATCCGATCGATCAAAGAGCTTGACTTGTACAATGCGTGCTTGACGGCAGATGATTGGCGTGCGAGGGGAGGCTGGATATCCCGGCCATCAGTGACACCGCTATAAGATGGGCGAGGCACCGCTGGTGGCGGGCGAGAAGGAGGTGCGATTACTGGGCCCTGGAACTGAGAATCTGGCACCTGACTCGACGTCAGACCAGCCATAGACTGGCGAATATCGTGGGGTTCGGGAAACCGCCGAAGGAAATCTTCGTACGTATGAAAATATGAAGACGTCTGTTCAGTTTGAGCCGAATCAAGATCCTCCGGATCTTCGAAAATAACACCATCGCCCGCGCCATAACTGGCTGGGTCAATCTCTTCCATCTTCGCCTTCTCTAGCCATACCCGCTCTTCCTCTGGATCTAGAGGTTTGTATTCACGCAGTCTCCTCTTCTTTACTTCCCAGCTCGAATTTGCACTGGCAGTTGGCATTCTCCTCAGTGGCTGGTACTTTCCTGGAATAGGCTTGCGCGCCCGTATTGAGTGCATAGTAGCGGCTGTGTGGGTGGTTGATAGTGACTGCGGTCCGACCAAATCCACCCACGCATCAAGCCCACCGACAAGCAAAACCGGCTGTCGACCATCTTTGAGAGGCTTATACACATTGAATTCATAGAGTGTGTCGTAAAGAGCTCTTAGATGAGGTACACTGCTGGAGGCCGGAGAGCCAGAAAGATAAGACGGGTCGCTTGTATTTTGATCGTAATATACGATGAGATCAAATTCATTTCGCCTTGAAAATAGGGACTGTTCCGCCTCTGGTGATATTATCAAACGATCTTCAAGCTCTTCCGCAGACATGTTTTCCTTGACGGCGACTGGCTCGATACATATTATGGAGTTTGAATAAATGTGGCCGCTGTCAAACTGATCCCTGGAGCGAACATCGACAAGCAGGATATCGTATCTACGTAGATATCCCAGTAGATCTTCAGCAGTAATTGATGCACCAAGAGTCATATCCGCTGTTTTAATCTTTACATCCCCGTCGGCAAACATATCGTTCGGCGTCCGGGACCGATAGGAGTGATCGTCGACCACGTAAAAATTTTCATTCGATGCACCCGTCCAGGAAGGTATCTGTTTGTAGGATACAGGACGAAGACTATCAATGGACGCTCTCGGGGGATTGGAGGGTGGTTGAGATGGAACAGTGGTCATAGGGCTATACGCAGGGCTAGGAAACCTGGGAAGTGATGGGCCAACCGGCGAAATTGGCACTTTCGGGGGTAATGCTGGGGAATCGGTGTGGTTGATTGTCATCTCCCGGGGACCTAGCGGGCGAGCGAATGGTGGACCTAAACCCGAGAGAGGGCGTGAAACTGGGGAGGAACGGGATGTATGAGTTTCTGCGTATGGAGAAGTTAAGAAGCCATTGTTCCGAGCCGTACTGCCGTTTACGCCTAAGCCTGGAGTGTTGTTTAAATGGGAATTTCTCAAACCAGCAAAACGCTGTGCGAGAGGATCTTGTATTGTTGATTTATCTGATGTAGGCTTTCCACCGAGGCTCTCCGGTTTGGGCTTCACTTCGGGTTTGGGTTTTTTCGAAGCAATGCGCAATGCTTGCGGTATTGTGTTCGATTGGAAGCTTGATGGACTTGGCATGCGAACAGTAACTCCGGCCGGAATTTCGGTAGCTTCCTGTCGAGACGTAGATCCTAAAGGGACTCCTGAAAAAACATATTCTTGCGAAGCGGGTCGAGATTGGCTGGGGTCGGGGGCATAATCAGCACTGTGCTGCGGAGAAATTCTTTGCTTTATATTCTCCATGGTGGAGTGTTGGGAGTTAACAGCCTGGATCTATTAGCAAGGTTCAAAGGTTGTCAAAAGGCGGCGAGATAACTGAAGGCCACCAAATATGAAGATAAAAGGAGCAACCCACCACCAGAAGCCCCGAGAATTGGCCTGCCCAGCGCGGATGATGTTGATTCATATAGTTGAAGTCAGGATGTTTCGGAATTATATTAATGACGACGTCGGATGCCCGAAGATACTGCACAAGCGCAAGGTCCAATTGCCCCTCATACGCTAGAATTTTGGATTTTTCAATCGCATCCTCTGAGATGCGAATCAGTTCATTGAGCTACGGAAGATTGGCGTTAGTCGCGGATGGGAGAATTAGGGAATCAAGTGCCTTTTTTGAGGAAGCTTACCGGAACACCGCCGTTTAAATTCGGTGATGCTGCCATTTCCTGCAGAGATTTCATATCCAAATACTGTCTATGTTCGGTGCCAGCGCCTACACCAGCTTGGTCACCAAAATTCGGTTTGGCGGCATGATTGTCTACCGCTCCCCGCATGGCGTCCGAGTACCGACCGTGTTGGTAAGGCGGCTGCGTACGTTCGATGCGGTGTGTATTCTCTGAAACTTCCGTCACAAAAGGCTTACTTTAAGCCGCGAGGCCAGAAACCATGTTTCGAGGAGAACGCCGATATGTGGGCGAGGGAGGAACGAGGAGGGGATCCAAGGAGGATGTGGTGGTCGCCTCTTGGTCACCTGCAATCAAAGGGCTGGAAGTGGGTTGTGTTTGGAAGTCCTGAATAGCGACAGTGGTATTCAAATCAGTCATGATCCTTTCTGCGACATGGAAGAGCAAGCAAATTGTAGAGGCAAAGCACCCAAGGGGCTGACTGGCATCATCGTCATTCTTGCATCCGGGCCTGAAACCTCACGCCAAGTTAGCCGCGCGGAGTGGCATAGCGGCAAGATCAATGATTACGCAAAGCGCTTACTGGGGCCAATAGCGCCAAGCAATCCATTAGTGCATTATGTAAGCGCCAGCATGCTTGATCACATGACATGGCAGTGAACCCGACTGGAGCCCTGTGACAGCAAGCGGAATGGGAGAGCATGTCAGGCAGAAGGGTATTATTAATTCTAAAGTAAAAGAGAGTCCCACGTCGCTGCACTTTCCTGCCACATCACTCATCCAGTTAACTCCCTATTAGCACCTTTTGTGTGTATCGTTGTCTCGACTCATATGCGGAGTGCGGAGTATTGCTTGTGGTCAATTTAGATCGCCCCGGGTTTAGGCTAGTGTCGTCATCCTCTCAGGCCCCAGCCATAATCGCCAAACACAGACAAAGGAAGTATTACACCCCATCGTGTCTTCATAATTTCACAAGAAGTGGTTCGAAGGTCAGGAGATATCGTCGTCAGTATCCCGGCATCATGGCTGGCTGGTTCTCCTCGGTTTCTCCTTTTGAGGAGCAGGTTGAGAAAGCAACGGCCTCATCCTTGTTAGTATCAGCAGCTTCAAACTCAGACCCGCGACGGATTTTATCTAACTTTCCCGCAGAGAGGACATGGCATTGAATTTGGAGATTTCTGACTTAATCCGATCCAAGACCGTACAGCCTAAGGACGCCATGAAGGTGCTGAAGAGGAGACTGGAGAACAAGAACCCGAACGTTCAACTGGCAACACTGAAGGCAAATTTAACCCCATCGTCGCTATGGTTTATGGCAGTCGCTAATACTTGCGCATCAGTTGACAGATACTTGTGTGAAAAACGGCGGCCGACATTTTCTTCTCGAGATATCATCCAGAGAATTCATGGACAATCTAATTTCACTTCTTAAAACTGAAGGTGCGAACGCATTGAACGATACCGTAAAAATGAAAATACTGGACTTAATCCAGACTTGGGCGTTGGCAACCGAATCGCGCAGTGAATTAGGATATGTGGGTGAGGCCTACCGGAGATTGCAGTGGGAAGGGTTTCATTTCCCCCCCAAAACTGAGATGGCGAGCACCATGCTCGATAGCAGCGCAGTAAGTTCTCATCACAAGGACCCATCCCATTTTTCTACGGGCCGCTTCTAATGCATATTTGGAAATGAGTAGCCCCCGGAGTGGATCGACTCCGACGTGTGCATGCGATGCCGGACGCCCTTCACGTTCACGAATCGCAAACATCATTGCCGTAACTGTGGGAACGTATTCGACGCTCAGTGTTCCAGCAAAAGCCTACCTTTACCCCACCTCGGGATCATACAACCGGTAAGAGTGGATGATGGCTGTTATGCGAAACTCACATCCAAGTCATTTAATCCCCCGAGTTTATCGAATCGATCCGGCTTCAAACCGCCAAATAATGCTCGGATGGAGCCTCGAGGAGCTCGTGCTGAGATGGATTTTGATGAGGAACTCAAACGGGCCCTTCAGCTGAGTTTGGAGGAGGTCAAGGGTAAAGGCTCCAGCGGATATGTTCCGCAGTCAAAGCCGGTGTTCCAAGCTCCCATTCCAAAATCGAATGGACCGGTGGCCGAAGAAGAGGAAGATCCGGACTTAAAGGCAGCTATTGAAGCTTCTTTGAAGGATATGGAAGAGCAAAAGAGAAAACACACTGCGGCGTTGAAAAGTGGAACGTCTGGGGGGACGGCCACATCTGCCTCGGCAGCCGTGCTCCCTAAGAAGGACTACGAGCTAACCGCAACTGAGGCAGAAAAAATAAACCTGCTAGCGACCCTTGTGGACCGGCTACAGCATCAGCCGCCGGGAACGATATTAAGGGAGCCCCAAATCCAGGAGTTATACGAGAGTATAGGCACTCTGCGACCTAAATTAGCTCGGACATACGGCGAGACAATGAGCAAATACGGTAAACACTTCACTTCATAGGCTTGATGCATTAAATCGTGAAGCTGATGATAATTAGACACGCTCTTAGATTTGCATTCTAAACTTTCGACCGTCGTTCGATACTATGACCGTATGCTAGAGGAACGGTTGTCGGATACATATGCACAACAAAACATAGGGGCTTACAGCTCCTTACAGCCAGCTCAGTCATCTTCAAATCTATACCCTTCCATGTCTTCACAACTTCCAGACAGCCAAGGCGGAGCAGAAAGCTTTTATTTTGGAGGTGGCTCCGACCGGCAATATTTGAAGTCCTACCCCGATATAAGTCGCCATTCCTCAATTGATCCAACCTATAAGCCACGTTCCACATCGTCAGCGACTATAACCACACCAGGAATGTATGCGGATCCCGGTTCACAATATAGCGCCCATCACCAGCCATGGAACCAACCAACGGACTCTAGGAATCAGCCACTTCATCATCCGGCTCCTGGAGTTCAATCGCATCAGGATACTGGTCTTGGATCCGACCGGCAGCT
>LJPH01001050.1:160375-205042 GCA_001430925.1 Byssoonygena ceratinophila
CCGGCAGCTGCCGTTAGCGGATGCGCAATACACCCAATCGCCTGTTATGATTCAAAGTTCGCAATACCAGCAACCGGCGCCACCGGCGCCTTCAAACCAGTCACACCTCCCGTCTTGGACGCCGCTGGAATCGCTATCCTCGCCACCAGGAGTGCAGTCAGGCCAATCTTCGTATCCATTCCAAGATAACCAGCAAACCGGGCATTATCAGCCGGGGTTTGATACAACCAGCCCACCCGTGCAACATACCGACCGATCCCACCCATCATCCTACAACTGGCAGCAATCAACGTCTGTCCCACAGAGCGTTTACGGTGCTCATTCCATAAACGGTGCTTATCAACTACATCAAGACCCGTCTCTTCAACCGCCACAATCTCCTTTCCCGGTGCCACGACAACCACAGCCTAAGCCTGTGGAAGAGAGCCTAATAGAACTGTGATAGTGGCCGTTGCTAGCAAAATTGCAAGTGTATCAGCCTCGTAGAGGACGGTGTTAGGAATGATACACTCCAGGCTGTTTTATCATTACTTTCTTTGCTTCGTTCAATTATGTGTAAACATGGGATAGCTATGCTTGAATTTGCAGATATTTACATATATGTTCTATGGGATTATGTGCTTCTTCTACTGCTCGAGGGTTATTGCGCGCAGTGTGGACATCACGTGCTAGCCTCACCGCCTTTGCACTTTTGCCCCCCAGCATCCCGATTTGAATACCGTGGGAGTGATCCAGCCATCATCAGCTCTTCCATCACTTCTGGAAGCTCAAAGGATTCATCAGACACTGTAGCTGACACCAGGATTCTTTCATCTTCTCGCGTGTTGCTCAATGCTCTCTGTTTTGCTTTCTTTGGCGATGCAGCGCTCTTGTCACTTTGCTGCCCAATAGTGACCTCATTCGTCTCCTCGCTGGCCAATTGCCCGTCCTGTTTTGTTGACCGAACCCAACCTTGCCCAATTAACTACTGCTCGACGCGCTCAATTCGTGAGATCGATACTCTTGAAATCTGTACCTATCACTGCTCTCATTCCCCCGAGACGACCCGCGCCTGAAGCAGTTTCGTTCACGTTTTTCCGTGTGGGGAATTTTCGCAGATGCAGGATACTTTCTGTTAAACGAACCGCTCGTTTACCGTGAACAACTGTCGCCATGCCGTCGAGCCATTCTGTTTCGCCCGCTAAGCGCTCGGTATCCTCCCCGCAGGCGCCATCAGACCATTCTTCGATGTCCCGTCATTCTCTGACTACACCTGCAGCCCATAATCCTCAGCCCCACAAACCAACGGTCCATAAACCCCTTCGGCCCCATGTCGTTGGTACCCATCGGCAGCATGGACGTACGCAGTCGCATAAGAACTTGAATAAGCTGCAGAGATTGGCGCTTGTGCATAATATGGCTGCTGATGGAGTAACGGCACCCTCAACAACTCCTCGTCATCAACGCAAGAAATCCGCGCCCGCGTCACCGTCAACGAGTCCACGAACAAGTCAGAACCATGTCCGTTGGAACCAGTCGACAGTATCACTTACAAGTCCATCAGCTAACGGTCCCGTGAGGAAAAATTTGTCAACTTCTGCGCTAAGGCGAAATGGTTCCGGTATTCTAGTTAAGAAGACTCCAGAAGTGAATCAAGCCGAGAAAAGTGCAAGTGTGGAAAAGAAATCGGTTGGGTTCGAACTCGCCGAGTCGGACGGGGAGGATGAATGGGAAGATCACAGTTCTATCTCAGCTTCCAGTACAAGGCGTAACTCCATTGTATCAAACAAGATGCATGGGCAAACCAACCTAACCACCTTCATATCCTCCACCAAGTCCCCTCTGGTCCAGGAAAGTCATAATACAGAGACGACTGACAAGAGCACCATGAATCGGGAGGAACCGGCACCGAAAAGTCAGGTTCATGAGAATATTACAGTTACTGAAGCACTGCCAGACCAGGCACGCGCTTCGGACCAACATCTCATCGCGTCAAGGATTCTACAACAACCTCATTCTTCGAAAGTTCCTCCCGCGATATCTTCAATATCCGCCACGGCGACACCCGTACCCCCTGATAGAACCCCTCGTTCCTCTTCCTTTGCAAACTTAGCGTCCAGCCTTCATGCCGCCAACCACTCCCCCGCGCCATCTGCTCCATCGTCCATGATTACAGGCAATCCCCATGCTGCCTCCTCATCTGTCGAAGGCGGTGTATCGCGGTTCTTGATAAACAATTCCGGTCCCCGTATTGATCTTCGTTCCGACTCCGATCCGTCGACTCCCTCATCTTTCCTTCCACATTATCACCCGCGAACGCCACCTTCTCCTGAATCTACTGTGCTTAAACCACCGAGATCACCTAAATCTTCCGGTAATGGTACCGTCGAACCGCATTCTCGTACCCAACAAAAGCTTTGGCTGCAGAGGACAGCAGCCTTGTCTAACTCACCTCCCGATACTTTCATCCCTGGACTACCGACAACCTCCGTGATAGATTCCAATTACGTTGCAGGTACCCAGAGCCGCCCGGGAACCAGTGGGTTTGGGCATGAAGGTCGCCGTTTTATGATGGGGGGCACCGTACCCGCTCTATCGACGGCAGACGGTGAAATAAAGCGTACTCGAAAGATATACGATAGATTCACAACGGAATATTCAGTAGTTCACCGTTTCAAAAACCCAGTTATTGACAGCTTCAAACGGCTACGGCAAATTCCAGGATCTTACGCTGGCGGAAAAATAACGCGGCCTAACTCCGTACGTGATCTAGTCAACGGTAATGGACCGTCTCGGCCCCAATCTCGCGAAGGAACGTTGCCTGCAATGACGGCAAAGGAACCTGCAGTTGGGAGCCAGTTTCTGACGAAGACCCACTCCTCGAGGCCAAGTCAAGTTCGGTTTCTAGAAAGGGATGGCACCGTCCATCCTGGCGATGCAGAAAACGGTACGGACCGATTACATGCGGAGGACCCTTCGTCCAAGCACTCTGTGCACTCCGAAGGAAATGCATCTGAACAACGCTTGGGCAATTATGGCGATGGCGAAAGTGCAGCAGCATACCATCCTACCGAAAGCGAGTTGTTGATTCGGAGGATGTGGGAAAGCAGGGAGGTCGCTGTGGCAGGGGATTGAGCATATACGCGCTTGCGTTTACATTTGGCTTTGAAATTCATGGTCTAAATACCCGGTTTCCTTTTTATGGTTTCCTTTGTTAAAGCTCTTCCTGCTTCTTCTATCTTTTTCTTTGCTCTTGTTTTTGCATATGGCGTGCTAGCGGTTGCGGATTACTTTTCTTTTTTACTGTGCGTAATTTTGGGTTCTACATTGGCACTGTTCAGTGATTTAATGTATGGTATGGGATTCCATGGGTCATTCTCAGCCGATTATGTGATCTGGCTCCCAATACATAGTCTGAGACTAATTGTTATATTTTTAGGCAGGTTGGGTATTCAAAGGTTGCATCGAGTCTTGTTTTGTATAATCCATACGCACAAGTAGCAAAGGAGATACCCAACACAATGTCAACCCTACACAAGGCAAGGGGAGATATAACTAAAGGCAGGATGTTCTTAACGACTAAAAACAGAGCATAGAGGAAAAGGATCTTTAAGGACAGAAAGTCAGCGCAGTGTCACTATTATTCTCTGTCAAAGTTCCTGCGACTGATAGCAGCTCCTATGTATGTATGTATGTACAATTAATAGACTTCTACTGGAGATTGCTCGAATGCTTAAGTATGTGGACTCTAATTCCTCTCCGGAATTACAAGGTACAGTACATGCAATAAAAATTACATGGTATAGGCCACCACCAATGAGTGCAGACGCGGTGGAAGGCTGTCTGAAATACAAAACTTCTCTCATAAGCAAAACATCGACCAAGAATCTATTTTCAATGTTGTAGCAATGTTACCGTCACGATTGCGCAGCTCTTTCTTTCCCACGCCCCGAACCACGACCAGCACCGCCACCACCAGCACGGGCTGAACCGCCTCCCCTACTCCTATCGTGAGCCCGGCCACTTCGCGGCTGATGACGACCGGACCTGTGCTCTTCACCCGTAGTGCTAGTGGTAGGCTCGGGAAGCGCTGGGTTCGCTCGCTCAGGGGTGCTTTTACTCTCGGCCTGAGGATCGTGGCTTTCTGCATGGCTTCTGCCCCTGGTTGAACGGCCAGAGCCATTTCCCCTGACTTTGCCCCTCCCTCGTCCGCTGCCTCGAGCTCGACCGGCTGAATTAGCGGCAGCAGCAATAGCAGCGGCAGTAGCAGCAGCTTCTTCTTCCTTAACACGCTTGCTCTCTGCATTCCACCATTCCTGAAACTCTTGTTCAACCTGGATATCATGAAGATTGTGCTTTGCCGTTGCGGCTTCATGGATGATATCCTTTTCATATTGTTGCTGTTGGAGGATCAAGGCGAGGGAGAGTGGTGATGAATCAGAAAAATCGAGCAGTTCCGGAGGACTTGCACTAGTATCGGACACTGGTTTAGGTTCGGGCAAAGCCAGTTTCTGGCGGGAAGGTAAGGATGAAGATGATTCACCATTTGATGGAAGAGGAGGAGTTCCGGCAATCGTTTGGCGGAGCGTCAAAGGGGTCTTGCTCCTCCTTCGCCGTGGCATGGACGGTGTATCGTCATGTTCTTCATCGGCGTTTAAAGGCTTCTTAGGTTTTTCTGAAGGAACTTGCCATGGCGATAACGGTTTCGGCTCGGATGACTCTGCCTCAACAGGGACTTCTTGCATTTGCTGCTGTTTGATCCTCTTTCTCTCCTTTTGGGAAAGTTTCGGAGGAGTGGGCCTAGGTAAGTCGACTTCGCGGTGTGATGGAGCGCAAAATTGGGACAACGGCGCATTTGAACCTCCCGATGTTTCGGCCATGATATCTTTAAGACCCGCTTTTGGGGTGCGTGTGAAAGGTCCCCATGGGGCACCAGCGGATCTATCTTGAGGAGGACCTGAGCTAGACCGAGACGCGACAGTCGGTTGTCCTGGCTGGAAGTTAGGCTGAGTAATAGGTCCAATGGAAGGCTTGAGATTCGCCACATTCATGTTTGACCACGTCTGGGTGGTAGATCCTGGGGCACTGATATCGACCTTAGACTTCGGGGTATGCGCGGTCGCCGACCCGGTGCCGGAAGGAAGAATAGACTCGTCATCCATGGGAAACATTAAATCTCCGGTGGATGGTTTTGGCTTAAGAAGTGGGCTCTCCATAGATGACTTGTAGCTCAAAGTCTGAGCAGATGGCCGGCTCCTAGCAGCAGGTGACAGCAAGCTCTGGTGCTCAACACTTCCTATTTTAATCTTATCCTCTCGACCTTCGTCTTCATGCAAATGGGAACGTAACTTCATAGCATCAATTCGACGCTGTTTGTCTTGCTCAAGCCGCGGTATTATCTCTGGATATTTTCCCATCATATATTCTTCCGTATTTCTGCCCCTTGAAATGGGCTGGTAGGTCACTTGGTTTTCTCGACAAGTTTCGTTCAGCTCATCAAACAAGTCGGAATCGAGGTTGTCCAAAAGCCTAGAAAAAAAGTCGTTAGAGACTGGCGCAAAACCCTATATAGACAAACTCGCCTGTTTTCAATCATAACTTCAAGGTTCAAACAGATATACTCAAGTGCAGCTCGTTTGAAAGCTACAACAGAGCAAGGGGCAACTACATTCAAGTAGGAAACCACATTTCGTATATCCACTAAATCCCGTCAGCCAAATCAAAAAGATAGCACGACTGGAGACAATTATACCATAGCGCCCTAATAGCCTTTGACAGACCTGCGCCAACCTGTCAATCATCAGTTCATTCGCAACAAACATAACGTCGATGATGAGATTGATGAAGTCATCCAAATCGTTGCATTGAACATCTTCAAAGAGTTCATCGTCAGTATCCGCATAGATGTGACGCAGCACAAATTTGAACAATTCCGGTTCAATATGTTTGAGATCGACGCGGATGGCGTCAAGGGAGTCCGCGGATTTTTCTCTCCGAGAAGATAGCCAACGGCCACCAGTCCGACCGTTGAATAGCGCATCAAAGAAAGGACACCGCTGGCAAAGAATAGAGCCATGGGCTCTGACCTCACCGCCGTCAAGGTCAATTATCACATCACCACTGTCAAAAAAATTATGCCTTGAAATCGCACTTTCCATGTCGAGATTCAAACATGGTTTCGCTTCTATCATTAGTTTTGCCGCCCTCTCAAGTCTTTTCAAATCCAGCTGCGTCGCAAGTTTTATGACCTCGATGCGTACATGGCGGTACCGCGGGCCATGTTTTGCATCGTGTCGAATCCGATTCCAAACGCTATATACATGGTCACTGTAGATAAACAATACGAGATTAAAGACAGAGAGTATGTCAAGGTCATGTAATTGAATATGAGTCTGACCATCGCTGTTGTACTCGATTGAGAGCAGATCAGGAATCGAATAATAATATGATTTGCGGAACTCGGAAAGTGCCTGGCGAAGGATTGAACTTCTCGCAGCCAACATAAATTCGTGAACGGGAATTCGAAGATCTGAGGAAGTAGACGACACCCAAACAAGTGCCGGGAAAGTATCAGATAACTCCTGTGACGGCAGCGTGTGCATCAGCTCGGCCTCGAGATCAGTTGGCAACAGAGTGTTTTGAGCGTCCCATGGGTGTTCGTTTAATATTTTACCGACGTTGAACGGAGCTGTAATGTCATGGAGAACATGTCTGCTTAGCAAGTTCTTGAATGGTGAGAGTGGCCAGGTGTCATGCCACAGGGTACGATCTTCCACCACAATTTGATTCCTCGTCACATCATAGCCACGCTGGATAGCGGCATACGCTCCAAAAGCGTTGCTCCTGACCGCAACAACACGGGACAAGCCAGGGATGCGGGCAAATTTGTAATCCTTGGTTTGTCGTTCCCCAAGTGCATTGCTTCCCACATCTTTCAACCGATTTCGCGGTTCCTTCCGCCATGCAGAGCCAGATTCAGTACAAATGATGATAGAACCGTCCTGACCGATGGCCACGTCTCGAACCGCCATGTGAGATTTTCGGACCGACCAAACGCGGGAAGGCTGGGGGAGCGAGTTTTTTATCTTCGAAGGATTTGTTGTAGAAGAGGAAAGGGAGAGCGTGTCCGCTTTTCGGTTGACATCCACACTATAGACTTCTCCGAAACTTGACATGGCACAGATTGTATTTCCACCACCGGTTACTTTAGTGATGAAATTGGCAGAAAGGCCATATCTCGTTGCTGAGAAGCTATCCTTGATGAACGAGGCACCGTCAAGAGGAAATAGAAGTTTAGAGTATCCATACTGGGTGAAAACCCAAACCTCATGATTCTCCAGTAGGACTGCAGTTGCACGATTGATTGCTGATACCATCGAAATTGATTGATTGAAAAGCGACGCACCAACTTTTCTTGGAAGCACTTGCATATCAAGCGACCGCGCATCAGCATCGATCAGGCCAAGTTGTCCCTCGTTTTTGCCAAAAGTGAATATTGAAGTCGATGTGTAGGCAACAGAATGTATACCAGAGGCTGCAGCCCCGACAATAATTTCTTTCTTTAGCGGGTTGAAGATCTGCTTTGGAGTCGCCTGAATCGGTAAATCATCTTTGTGGTTTGTTCGCGGAAGTGCATAGCCGAGTTGTCCATATTTATTACTTCCCCAAGTAAACACTTCTCCCTGGTCTGATACTGCAATGGAATGATCCTGGCCCAACGCCACGCTGATAATTTTCTTCCCTGCTATTCCGCCACTTTCAATACAGACAAATTTGAACCTGGTAGCTTCGTCGCCTGTGCCCAACCTCCCACAAGTCCCAAACCCGGACATATATAGGTTCGATTCTGGGTCGTTTGTAAGTATAGCGGTGTGTAACTTAGACATCACAACATCTTGGACAACAACAGGTTGGCTGCGTATCTTGATCGGCAGTTCGGATGCGGAAGCAAACTCGGCTCTCTCATCAGATGCTTTCAAGCCCTGCTCTTCCCTCAGCGTTTCCCGCTCATGGTAAAACTGGTAAAGCAAATGATCAGGACGAGTCAAGTGAATGCGTTCCGGAAATTGCCGATCATCACCGTCTCCAAGACCAAGAGAAAGATTCTTGTTACTGCCAAATGTGAGGACCTCATCTCCTAAAAGATTGACAGACGGCTTTAATCTCCCGGCCAAAGTATGTCCTTCAGTGTCACCAAAGTTTGATGAGCACTCCGTCGAAGATTCGCTATCTGAGAGCAAAGAGTATTCACTAATCTGGTTTATGTCCCGGGCCCCAATTGTAGAGTCAAACAAGTCAAATGGGCTGTTTCCTTCGCGGTCTTTGATCTTAATAAGTCCCCCGGATGGATGATGGCCTCCACCAGACACCCGAAAATCCGTGGCGTCCTTTAGATCCCGCGCGATCAAAGCCTGAGCAACTGCAGCATTTCCCACATAGAGTGCTCGATGCAAAGCTGTCCAACCACTTTCTGCGTCTTGTGCGTATATATCAAGGAAGGGAACCGTGAGAAGTGCTTCGCAAAACTCAAGGGCCGAGTCTTTTTGGGACGACGCGGCAAGGTGCAACAAAGTGCGGCCATGTTGGTCTCGGGCATTCACGTCGGCTCGAGTAAGGACAAGTGGAGGTCCTTGCGGAAACGACGTAAGGGATCCGGGAAACCGTTTCGATTTGAATGAGGTGCTAGGCGAAGATCCTAAGGCAGTGCCAGGGCTACCGAACTTGGAAGTGAGGGCGGCATGACCTCCATTTCTATGTCCGGGTGAGTAAGTGGCGTTTGCCAGAAGTCTCCTGAAAGTGTCGACATCATCCTGGAGAAAGTACTGCCACAATTTACTGCTCATGTGCCGCTCCGTGATTTGAATGGTAGGGTCCCCTGAGTACGCCCCCCGAGTCAAACTCGCAGTGACACGGTTCACGGCGAGTTTCTCAGGTGCTCTGACGGGGCAAAGGAGATACTGAGAAACAAGAAGAGAAAGGTTTTGAGAAGGCGGTTCTCACGCGGGGTAAGAAAGAAGATGGAGGTTCGACGGACAAAGAACGGGTAGAATTGAAGGGCTGCTTTTCCCAAAGTGTGGTGGCGGGCGGATGAGTCAATGATGCGATCAGAGGCTAATCTCGAGACAGGTCCCCAAATACAACGATTCCTTGGGTCTGAAGCAGTGCGAATCCGTAGGCTGGGTGCAGGATGACGGTCCGATCGAAGCGGACAAACCGACCTTTTTAGAGACGACGGACGGAGAGGAAGGTTGTGTCGTTGATCCAAGGAAGCGAGACACCCTCGCAAGAGCCGCGCGGGCGGGATCGGAGAAGCGGTTTTTGCGCGCGGCCAATCAGAGGGCAGGAGTCCCGCCATGAGGACAGACGAGAGGCCACAGCTTCCATCAGCCATCATCGAGCGCAGACACCACTTCCGGCTATTCACGCAGCAGGTGAGGGGAATCGCAGTGCCTGGGAAGCGGCCGACTGACGAGGACTCCTGGTTGGGGTAGGACAAGCTACGATCGCGTTGCTGGTCTGCAAAGCATACTACGCGGTTTCGCTTCATCTCCAAGGGCTCATTTCCTGCCCTGTGCACCGGAGTAACTAAGTATCTGGGGCCATTGTATATCGAGTGTCGCATCTGTTGAATGTTTGGGTGTCAGCTGCTCTATGGATATAAAACAGTCTACGAGTGCTCCAACCGCGATGCTTCCCCGATAAGACGCGTAGGATGCACGGAGGAACAGCGTTCATGGATCAAGGTAGTTAAGCCTTGCATATTTCGATATTGTCCGCAATCAATGAATCATTCGATCATGCAGTCAGACCAGGTCCAAGGCGTCGATGGCTTATCACGACTATCCCCAGCTTGATCTCGCTGACTGGAATGCACATCGAACTAACGCTCGAGTTATCTGTTCATATCTACTCCGTACTCCGTACCAAAAACAAGGAAGCTAATCTCTGAACAGACGCAGCCACG
The DNA here is from genome assembly GCA_001430925.1 of Byssoonygena ceratinophila. Taxonomy (NCBI): domain Eukaryota; kingdom Fungi; phylum Ascomycota; class Eurotiomycetes; order Onygenales; family Onygenaceae; genus Byssoonygena; species Byssoonygena ceratinophila. The sequence continues at coordinate 170,319 of LJPH01001050.1, forward strand.
ACCTTTATCTACCAATCATCGACTGCTCAACGGGGCTTCGGTTTCAAAGATCTAGAACAATGTTGTCGGCCGCGTTCCGTGGTGCACTACCACAACACCACGAAAGAATCGGGAACGGATCAAGATAAACGTCAACTCTAAATAGTCTACGACAGCGCGTTCATCCCGACTAGCTAGAGGCTATACGTACGGAGTACTTTGCTGAAGATACTATATGTGTACCCGGGTGGCTGCTCCAGTTGTACCCACGACAGATGAGTAGCAAAGATGTGCGGTCTTGGGTGGACCCTTGCTGTGACGAAGAGTCAACTAGCTGTGTCAAACGGTGCCAACGCTCAAACTGCAGTACCACGTTGGCCTAAGACTTTGGAGCTATCTGGCTCCAGAGATGACACTGAAGCCTAAGTAGGGTCCCCATCGCGGTTGGTGGGAAAGACCAATTCCGATGAATATGAGAGAAGATCCGGCCCCCATGCTAGCTGCATGTGCGACTCGCTGTGAGTGACAGAGAACAGAATGGAGTTGGGGCCGGAGTCTGTGGGACAGCATCCAAACGAAAAATTGAACCACGGCAAATGCATCGCGGTTGGACGGTGGCTGATTCGCTGGTCGAGCGCAAGGCAACCAGTGCTGACTGAGAGACTGCAGGCACCTCACACACACCCTCCCGCGCGTAACCCGCATTTTGCGGTCTGAAGAGAGACACAGTGAGGGCCATCACAGACCAAGATACGAGCCGAGGACTAGCTACGCAGGGATGGTCTGGCTCTCCATTGTTGGATCGTGGGATAATTAGCTGCTCATCCTCTGATATCGCCGTTTGATGTCGGGGGAGGCTGAATGCTTATCGGCCCCGATTGAGTTGGTTTCGTATGGGCTGTGTATGGAACGGTGGCGTACGGGACGCTTAGTACGGACCGGTCAGCTGTGCCCGCCTGCCATTGGCCCCGGAATCGCTTTAATTGCCGCCGTAAATACCGCTAGTACGGGACGAGGGAATGGGGAACAAATGTATTTACAGTATCATACAGCTAGGTAACGGTACAAGTGATATTGAGCAGGGATTCCCACTCTTGCAGGCCTCCTTCACCGTAATTCCCCCATGCTTGTCAGCAAGTCACTACAGCTTCACAGACACCAACAGCTTCATGTGCTCGAGCAACCAGAGGAACAAGACAGAGATTCAGACCTGTCAGGGAGGATTGTGATCTGTACTGTGTAAGCCTGCGTGTTTCTGCCGCTCTTCTTTTTCCCCCGTCAAGTGTCAACCAATCTTCTGGACGACGTTTCGGGATCCACTCTGATCATCTGTTCCAGACAATCGAGTCACCTGCTATGCGTCACATCGTTTAGTGACGAGTTAGTTACCTCAACCCCCGGAACAATCACGCCTTGCTTCTCCAAAAACCACTTCTGCATCTGCATCTGCATCTCGTCTGCATCTCCATTCCCCGGTGCGCCCCTTCGATTCTCCATCCTCCTCGCTGTCTCCTCCAGGCTCCCACCAGCCTCCCTCCCGTCTATGGCTTAGAAGAATAAAGCTATGGACTCCTAGCACGCCTCTGGGGCACGATTTCCTTTCAGATCCAATCACTCACTGCGGACAAGCTTCGAGCTCTCAGGCCTACAATCTGTCCGGCTCACGGCTGCCTGGGTCTTGGGAGACGTCAAGTTTCCATGCCAGCTGCCGTCTGTGGTCGCTTCTTGTTTGCTGAGCACAAACAGGCCACACTTTTTGCTACCTTTTCTCTGCTCCAGTTCTAACTAACATGGCCTTCCACCGGATACCACAACACGGCTTTTTTATACCCCCTGCCTGATTAAACCTCATTCACTCTCTCCTCACGCGAGACATCAATTCCATTCCGATTTCCTCTCGATCGTCGTTCCCTCGCTTTGGGCCTTAGTCTCCCTTCGCCATGCACCAACACCGGAGAACATCATCCGCGGTGGCTACGCCGGTCTCCTCTCCCCGTCCGAACCTCAATCGGCATGCCACCCGAGATCGAGATACTGAGCGGTTCGGACCGAATACATCCAGAGGCTTGGGGATCGACCGGCAGATGGATTCCTTTGATCAGGAACAGAGTATCGAGTCCCAAGAGAAAACTCCAGCCCAAAAGCTTGACCAGATAATCCAGGTAGGATCTCCATCGAGCTTACGGCCATTCCTTCCCAAGATCCAAAGCTAATTTCAAATGTAGAACTATCATACCAAGGCAGCTCTGATCATATTACATTCGCGGGTAGAACTTGCGCCTTCTACAGTTCATGGCGTGACACGGACAAATAAATGGGTGAGTGAGTCCCAACTCCCGTGCTATTATTTCTCGGTGTTGACGGTGGCTTTCGTCTGATTAGTTCAACGTCGAAGTCGACGAGACCGATGAGCTGAGGAACACTTTGGCTGTGTGGAAGTTCAGCAATTGTACCGATAGCCGACCGCCTCCGATGATCATTGAAATATATTTGGACCTCACACACTTGACAAACAATCAAAGTTTGGTTATTCTCGACGATTCTGGGAAAAGGTGGGATGTGCTAGAGGCTCTTGCTAGCTATGGCTGTCTTGATAACTCCAGAATTTCAAAAAGAGGCGTCATTCTGGAAAGATGGCGCGTTGAGCTTGGCCCTGGCCTTGACGACTTGCCTCCAGACTTAGGAACTATATTACCTACTGTCTATAAAAAGAGCATCGTCGTGTTCAGGTCCTTGTATGCCTACTCTAAATTACTACCAGCTTGGAAATATTCAAAACGGCACTTAAAAGTACGGCCCAACCCCGCCCTATCATTGAAATACCGGGTTCTTCAGGGCCACACGGAGCAGACTAAATCCACGAACGATCCCTTGACAGTCCCTCTCCATCCCGGGGACGACTCAGTGGTTGACACATATTCTTTCGGTGTCACGGACTCCCCCGCGGGACCCTTTTCCGCTTTAGTTACTTACCGTACCAATTGTGAATTCCGAGTTGACGATTCGGAAGCCTTGTTAAGCTCCAGGTTTATGGGTGTGGACGAGCACTTCTTTAGACCCTCTTTGCCGTCCGAAGATAACCATGCCCCTCCTGGACAGGAACCTGGCTCCTTGCCCGTACAAAAGCCCAACCTTGGTCGTCCCGACCTTGGGCAAGCCTATGGAAGCATGTCAACATTCCACCAGGTAGGCCCCACAACAGGTGCTAGCCCTATATCTGCCCTCCGTGCTGCCAGAGAACTGGCAGCTGGTTCGCCCAGCTCTCCCACTCGCCCTTCTCATCCTCCACGGTTTAGTCAAGCTGGTCGCGTCGCCGCTCTCTCTAGCGAAAGCAACCGGTTAAGTCAGAGGCGGCCGTCGATCTCTATCCAACCGTTCAAAGCCCCGCCTCTTTCTGCTTCTCCTGCTCTAGTCGAAAGCCCGGTCGGATCCCAGCCCAGAAGCTCCGGCTCACGTGTGGGGCCAGTGGACATTGCTTCCGGTGGGAAACCAATTCCTGCGTCGCCCTATATCCCCACAGCATCGAGGAAGTCGGCCCAAGTATCAGAAAGTGCTATTGTGTCATCTACATCCGGATCGCCGAGGCCAGCGCCCATTTCGAAATACAGCAGCTCATTTAGCCACAGACGGGCCCGATTATCCTCCGGAGGTGCCAGCAGAACTGACGACGAGAACAACTCCAGTGGCAGAGTTAGTATAAGCTCCTCGACTGTCCATCCATATTCAGGAACACCAGCAGACGCTGCTGCAGCAAGTTCAGGATCTCTTCAAGGGGATGAGGATAATATTTCAGACTTTCTCAAGATGCTTGAATTAGGAAAGGACCTCCTGTCTAAGAAGGACATAAAATCCTTAGATAAGAACACGAAACGGACTTCGGCTGCTTTGTCCAGGTTTCAAAGGATGCGTGATTCAAACGCTGTTCTATCGGATTCTATGTCGTCGTCTCTAGTTCTTCAGCAATCGTCTACGTCTTCCAGTAAGCAGCTTCCGAACACTGCCATCTCTGTAGCCGGTGCCTCGATATCTGTTTCTTCCTCGCCGGGAAAAGCAATATCACCTCATACATTGCATATGCCAGCAGTCCGTTCCCGACTTAGCTCGAACAGCGTGGTCGATTATTCCCGCCCCGAACGGAAATACTCTCGTGAACGCTGTAGCCCTCCATCTGAAGAGCCATCGAATGATGAGCCCGAGTCAAAGCCTGACGAGTCGAACGCGAATGCCATTGACATTCCCACGTCTCCCCGTCCTTTCATTCCAAACTTTCGTCGATCCAGTTCTGCTGCTCAAAGACGCCCAAGCAATACTATCGAAGATGACTTGGGTGAATTCCTACCCTTTGGGATGCGTAGTATTAGTTTAGGTGCCGAAGAGCGTTCGCTACTCAGTCTAAGCGAATTAGTACGTCAGCAAGAAACTTCCGTTCCCGCATCGGATCTGGATTCGTTACAAAACAATAAGCCAGCTCCCAACGTTAAACAACCCACCGCCATCGAGTCTGATCTAGCCAACGAGAGCACTCCGGAAACCTCGTCTCCTCGCCAATACCAGCCCCGCTTTGCTCACTCTCGTGCCCGTGGTTCGTCCGGACACTCTCAATCTCACCACTCAACCAACAGCGGTCATGGACGTGCCGCCATGGTTCCAAATGTCACCGACACGAATAGAGAAGGCTTCGTTGGGAGCAGCAGTAATAGCGGGATGTCTGTGACCCCAGACACCCAACGTGGCAGTGGACATCGATTCAGTTTCAACCGGCATCTAGGTGGACCGCCCAATCTCGATGACGAAGAGCCTCTTTTGTTTGCAATGAGCGATTTTGGTGTTTCTCGTCGAAGCCTCGAAGAAGGAAGAAAAGGAGGAACGACTGTCGTCCCAGAACAGCAACGTGGCCTGCCTACGGATCCGAAGCCCTCAACTGGAACAGGCAGAGAACGACGGCCACCAAGTGGCAGTCAGGGCAGATTCAGTGCATGGCATGGCCATAGAGACTGATCGTATTAAGATGATATCTTGCCCTCTTGCGGAGGCGTCGCGGAATTATTTCTTGCGTTCAAGCTACATTGAGCAAGCGGACTACCCCATTTCTTCAGAGTGTCTTGAATTATTACTAGATTTGACTGTCGATTTATCATGTCGATATCGGAGTCAATTCGCACTATCTGCATATTATAATTTCTGTTGGCGAAGGCTTTGGTGAGCCTCAAACTTCTGGAGATTTTTCCAGAAGGGTTATTGCCACCTTTAGGCTCCGGTCTCTTTTCTGACATCCTATTTTGGAATTGTCGAATATGGCGAGCATTCTATATTTTCGAAACGTGCCGACTTGACCTAGGCTGTGCCCTTTAGACAAGGTTGACCGGGTTTTCCCCATTGCCCGTTTAGTTTTGAGGAGCTTTATGACCATTTTGGCGATATCTTCATCCGTGTGTGTTAATTTGATGTGTTTGTGGGAGGCAGATTGCTTTCTGTGTGTCGGGGCATTCGGTCGGCTCTTTTGAAACACTGAGGTTGGAGTTTTCGTATAAAACCCCGGTGGAATTATCTGTCGCATTCAGACTACTTCCGTCGGCTAGCCTTGCATTCTTTTTTTTCATCCCTGGCGTTCTAGGCCTACTTACGGGACCCATGCCAGCTATAGACTGATATCAGGATCGTTTCTTTATTCCCCTTTTTTTACTCTCTTTCTCTCTTTTGGAAAGGAAAATACTGGATACGTTGTGGCTTATTGGGGCAAAAAGAACCTCGAACTATGTTTCTTTCTATTTGTATTTGATTGGAACTCTTTGGAAGAATTTAATTGGAGACTGGAAGGAATTGTGTATTAAAATATACTGATTCAAATAACATTGACATTGGCTATCTTTTATTATCTTTCAAATATTGAGACGTCGAGAATGCTGTGCTTCACGAGTTGAAAAGACCGGACGTTGTCTTGGATATTCTGGAGCAGAGAGAGAGTGAGGATTGTCTCTAACAAAGAAATTCCGACGTTTATTCTCGAATCTGACAGATCTTGCTACAGATCTGTGGTATGTAACTATGTACGATAACGACCAACTTCAACTGGTACCTGAGCATCTACAAAAAGCGGACTTTGAACTTGGGGCCTCTGGACGGGAAACATATGCTTGTATACCCTTCAAAACAATTCTTGTCGCCGGTATTTTATGCTTGCTTGCTTGCACTAGAGTTTTGAAGCACCTCCCGCTGAAAACGCACGCAACGCTTCAGTCCACAGATGAACCAAAGGCCCATCTCTCCCATACACCGGGTCCTGTGTTGGCATCTCCACTCTCAATATTTCTTTCCTCATTGTGTTGATATCAATGGGGCTTTCTCCATATTCATTTCGCCATCGCGGCGCTGCCTACATATGGGTGTCAGAAAGTGCAGTTGGCATTGCCTAAAAGGGTGGTAGGAAAAAAAAAAAAATTATTTTCACCTTCGGGTAGACGCCAACATAGCGATAGTCTCCTTTGCTTTCGAGGGAGCAATGGGTGGTGCCAGCAGGCAGGACGATCACATCTCCGGTGTTGACAGGTATATAGATACCTCCCGTCTCGTCAAGGCGCCCACGGCCGATATTAAGGGTTGATGAGCCTTGGAATATTCCTAAATTTCAAGATATATATTATTAAAATTTGGGGGTTTTTTTTTCTTGCTTTTTTTGCTTCGCTCTTGGTCCAAAGTGCGCACCATAACACTCGTGGGTGTTTGGATGAAAATGATGTATCCCGATATGACCCCATGTCCCCTGATGACACTTCAGTGTTAGAGCTTGATATCGAACACACTAAACTAATAATAGGGACTCGTACTCACCCTCTTCTCCCAGTCATTTACCTGTAGGAATTCAGAAGTCGACTCCTCGGTGACGGGATGGGGGAGGACTCCTCGATACACCAGCACAGGCAAAGGACTATTCGGTGAATGCAGTGTTGGCTGCAAGTAGAACTTTTCAACTGGTGAACCTGACATTCTTAAGGAATTGAGTAATTGCAATCAAGGACGCAATAAAGACTCTCATTAACGCTGGATGCTCATCTCTATATGTAATCTGTCTTGCCTTGGGGAGTTTTTACGGGTGTTCTCCCCATGACGCAACTGTCGCCCAGCATGCGGGGAATCAAGCAGTGAAGGTCGTTTTTGCGGTGCGGGGAGCAAGTGATCAACAGAATGAGCCGGAGATGAAGCTCGCATCTAACTACGTAACTACGGAGCACAGCGTACGGAGTTTTGTGAAAGACAAATCGAAAGAAAAAGAGAAAAAGAGATATGTGATTGTTGACGCTAAAACAGAAAAAGAAAAAAAAGAAATTTTGTTATCCGCTGAGCCGGAATCGAGCCGGCGACCTTTCGGTAGCATAGAAATCCTTTACAGCCGAACGTGATATCCAACTACACCATCAGCGGTTTGTTGCTGTTTTCGAGCGCCAATAATATATATGTCCGCAAGCATAATATCATTTGGTAAAGCTTCGGATTCTCAGTCAGGACTTTATGTGTTTTCTGATTGATTACCAGGTTTTGTATTAAAGCCGAGATAACTGTCCTTCGTTGTTTATGTATTGGAAGAACATCCGAAAAATGGTCAGTTCTTTTTAATATGTTACGACAGGCAGTCAAGGTATAAAGTGATGTCCAATGGATTTACCGCAAATGTACTATGTATACGAACGCTCGAAACTGTTCCTACTTTCTTTGCGATAATTCTATTTTCCAGGATGGCCTTACTCGGCCTTCCAGCGTGCCATTAGGTTCCCCCTGTTCCCTCGTTTTTGCTCATAAGAGCTCCATGCTCTCATTTCTCACAACCTTCCTCGATCAACGAACGGTGAGAAGGTCCTTCATCGATGCGAATGGACGAATTTGATGTTGCCATGCCGGAACGTGCTATATGCTAGCGCAATCTGGGCCTTTTTATGACTGGCGGCGAGTGCTGTTGGAATGTAACCGGGCGTTCGGAAGTTCATCGGTCTGTGTGGGGTGACTCTGTATTCCGTCCAAAAAGGAGGTTGTAGTCCACATTCTCATGTCACATTATACAACGATCTGAAGGAAAGGGAGCCTTCACGCCATCGCTTTGACGCGAGGCGTCATATCTTAGGTATGCATAAATGATCGTCCGGACATGCCAGTGAATCACATACTTCGGAAAGTGTTACCCGATGCACTTCGGCGATCTTTGGCAGGGCGGTATGACCCTCTTTGTTCAGTTTCGACTGCTGGCTTCGGCCGCGACCTGGACTGAGGAGCAAAAGTGACTGTTTTCTCACCAACCGCACGACTGCTACTAGCCGGGCGACCCTTAGCCCGGGTTTTGTGAACCCGGGACTCAAACGAACGATCCCGAGATTTCGCTGATTTCGCTGACGACGAGACTTCCATTTGTGGCGGAGGCCGTTTTGTTCGTTTATAAGAGGCTGTCGATATGGATGTAGAGGATTTAACGCGAGCGGGTTTCTCATACTCAATTGGTGATTCATCTGCGCTTGAGTCGGGGATTTCATCGATGGCTTCTTCTTCGACAGCAGTCAATCCTCTTTCACGCTTTTCGGCAGGTGCAACTGAGGTGCTTGGATTCAAAGACATGAACTCCCGCGATGTCTCGTCCACAGCAAACTCTTCATCTTCGAATAGTCTAGCAAAACGAGGATCATTGAGTATGCCCTTTCCAGCAGCGGCTGCATCAGGCTTGACGACATCCTCATCGCCACCTTGTGCAAGGACCCTCTGAGCTTGTCGTTTCTCATAACGCTCCTCTTTGTCAAGAAGTTTCTCTGCCAACTTCTTGTTAACTTTCGCGGCGACCTTCTTCTTTCCGCGTATTCGACTTTCGCGCTCTTTGTCGATCTTTTCCTTGATCCGTTTCGCACGTTCCTCTTCCCATACAAACGGATTAGCAATCAGACGAGCCTCTTCATACAGTCGTTGTGCCACAAAATAGCCATGCATATAAGGACGGAGCAGCGAAGTTCTTCCAATGAGGTGATCCAGATTGAAAGATCGCAATTGCGGCAATGTCAAGAACTTGTAGTTATCATAGACAGAGCCAGCCTGACCGGCATTGAAGGCATGCGGATCGTTCGGGTCTTCCGCCATCTCTTCCACCAGGTTATCTAGGAATGCACACCATTTCGGGGCTGGCCCAAGCTGAGGAATGAAAAATGCGTGTTGCTGTCTCCCTTCATTGGCCGTCAGTATCATTCCGGTATCTTTACACCAAGCAACGCAATTAATATCGACAGCTGGCTCGACTGATGTCCACGGCGTTCCATCCCTTGCATCCCAAATTTTGATAATCCGTTTATCGGATGAAAGAATTTTCGGTTCGGATGTTTGCTCGCGAGAGGAGGTTGACGGCGTCAGAAAATTTAGCGTGTGGATCGGGTAGCCGTACCCTTGGTCCTTTTTGAGTAAAGGAACCGGTGACCGTAAATCGTACAAGTGAATGAGTCCTTGGGAGGAGCCAGTAGCAAGAGTTAAACCGGACCTGTGAAATTGCAGAGCTGTGATCTCTGATCTCGCTTCACCCGGCTGGGAATCACTTGGAGGTAAAAGAACAGCGGCTCTTTGTTTCGCCCTGGAATCCCATAATTCCACGGTCCCTAAAGAAGTGCCGAATGCTAACAAGTTATGGCTTTCTTCAGCAATGGCTCCAGTGTTCACGCTTCCTGTGTTGATACCGCCTTGCAAAGCTCCCCCTCCGGCCGAAGTGAAATCATCACCACCAACATCCACTTCATAGCTCCGCATATACCTGCCCTGCTCCAGGTTCAGTCGGTACACTTCCCCCATGCCATCTTGGTTGACTCCGACGGCCGGAACAAGCGCCTCCGCTGACTGCCTATCGTACACTAGGTCGCGGCCATAACGTGGTAGGCGCATCGTATAATGGCAACCTTGTGGAGTGTGGAATTCCAACGAACGGTCCGCCTGTAAATGTAAGGACTTGGAGTAGTCCGACGATAAAAGCAGAAACGTCGTATTCAAGGAGATCGTATGGCGTGCCCACGAAAGAGACAAATGCGGCAGATAGTGCGTATGAATCTGGGGTTTGTACGTCCCTGTTTCCCTGATGGTTATCCTGCGATGTCTTTGGACCAAGGATAGTATGAAGGCTTACCAGTACTCATTACCCACTGCCCATCTTCACTGACTCGAATACACTGGCTGGCTTCCTCGAATTCGAAATCCTGTAGTAGTTCCACCCTGTTCGCATATTCGGGATCGGCTTTCAAGCTCCGCTTCCGCCGCCTCGCCAGCCATTCTGGAAGCGGGCGTGCGGTAGACGAGCCAGAGATGGTATAGACAGGGACTGTAGAATGGTTAGTGAGCTTCATCTCTGCAACACTCACGCCAATACCCCGAGCACTGTCCCTGCTGTTATGGTGGTTGTTGCTGTTTTTGTCAATAGGCGGTGGATTGGCTTTTGCGACGAAAAATAAGATCAATTTCATGCCAAGACTCTGCAGGAGCTCACCTTAGGGAAGGCGAGTGCTAGTCCGGATCCGGTATGGCGGGCATGCCAAGCTGTTCGGCCCCAAGAAGATCTCAAAGCCGATATCAGAGCGAACATCCCAGCTCTCCCTCTCAACCTCGTGGCTCTTGTCGCCCGTCAGTGATCTCCCCGTATGACCGCAGTTTTCTGAATCTCATTGCTCTTTTAAGGCTGAAAGAAGTCTGCAACATTGCTTCTCTTGTATTGAGCATAATAGACATCTTCGTCCTAATGCCAGAGGCTGCGCTCCCCGACTATGCCGAGACCTTACAAAGTCTTTAGTAGCCAAGGGTACTGTGTTTCTTCAAGATAGGCACGAAGGTGCTTCGCTTGGCTTTGGAAATGAATTCCCGTCATTTCCTGCTGTATTTGCCTTTATATGACCCATTTTCCATGGCGGACACTGGTGGTGACACGGATAACTTGACGCATGATGGAGTTCCCAGCGGGGGCGGTCACTAATTTTCAATTGACCGTGGGTGTGGTCCTATTTAGACCCCAGTTGTGCTTCAATACTAATTTGAATATTTAGGACTTTTTTTCCACCCTTCATTGGAGAATTTACTACGTTGATTCTCACCAATTGCCCTTTCCTAGGGCTGAACTGTCAGATAGCTCAAGCTCCGCTCTCGCCATTGAATCTGAATCTGCTGTCCTTGTCTTACGAGATCAAGGATGTCTCACTGATGCTCTTTCAGGTGCGGATGGTTTATGGGTATTTTCGCACAGTGGTGAATTTGATCAGCTCCGATCATTTTCTGCCGTAGAAAATGATCCATCCTTGACTGACCTCCAAGTTGGGGCAACTACATTCAAGCGTAGGTCAATTCTGTCCTGAAATATAAGCTATACAGCATGCTGAGTTGGGCTATAGGGTTTCATGCAGAGTCTATGCAATTTGGATATCTCGTGAAGCGCGTCATGGCCGAGCCACAAGGCAGCATGTTCTCTCCATTGACCCTGCAGAAATTTGCCAATACAAAAGAGAGTTGTCCCATAAGTCTAGATAATGTGACGCCTTTGGAGTTTTACAAAGCATTCGTTTCTGCCATTGCCGGGTCGTTTTCTCTACGTGCGACACAGCTACATGGAGCAATACCCCTTGGGAAAAGGACGCTCTTTACCATTTCGAACTCGGATGCGATGCCTACTCAACTTAGCAATTCCGATTCCACCTTGGGATACACACCGCTTCTCTCAATCATTCACGTCGATATTAGTTTTAAATCCCTTGTTATTTCCTGTCGTACTGTCCCACAGTGTGGACTGCAACAATTATCTCCAGAAACAGATTTTGGTGGCGTGGTTGATGTTGCCTTTCATGATGACATCTGGCTTGCACCAACGGGCTCCCTTTGTCGATATATTGGTTCTGATCCCTTGCGTTCAACTGGCACTCAGTGGGACCAATCCGCTGTTGATAATAGCGAGTTTGAATTCTCCGCAGGAGGAAACCCCATATCCTTAAAAGAATGGAAACGAGCCGTTTGCGTACGGCTTCGGAAATTTGGTCTTTGTTCCAAAGACCCAGACGCAGAGATATGGATCGAACTTGAAGCACTTGACCCGGTTGAATCGCGATGGAGTGGCTTGGAACCGGAGAGCCGAAAGTCCGCCATGTACAAACGATTCCTTTGGCCTGCTCGTTTATGTTTCAAACGTTCTAGCCGATGCTATTCTGCCCTTGTTAACAGAGTTGAACACTTTGACTCATCGACGTTGGACCCTCTGAGCCTTGCTGAAAAGTGGTTCGCGGAAACGGTCACAGGGAAGTTTCCAGAAAATCCGATAGTGGTTCAAGAGACGCGTGAGGAAGATAGAGCGCACTCTGAGCTTGCAAGGCCTGCGGAAGATTTCAGCAACCTAGAAACATGTGCGAGCCTTGCGAGAAAGGTTAATTTCCCTGAATTGTCTGCAAGTGCTGTTTATCCAACCCCTCCTGGTGGTGTGGTTGGAGCTAGTTTACCTCCTTTTCATTCCTCTGATGGATCAGCGGTCCCTAGTGCCCCCGGTTTCAGTCATGCTCACGTACAAAATAGACCTGGGTTCGGGATTGGTGGTCTGTCAAATACCGGTTATCAGCCAATTCCAACTTCGCTACCTGCTATCGATCCAATGACACCTGCATTGCATATTGGGTCAGGAATGTATGATACAACGGCAGATGACGATTTGTTTGATGAGCTTGATGGCAATCTTGAATCAAAGGAACTTACGGAAGCTGACTTTAATTTTTTCGATGAACCGGATTTTCCAACCCTCCAAGACGAAATGGATGTGCAAATGGAGAGTATTGATAATGCCTTCCAAATAATCCAAGACCCTACCGAGGAAAACGCGCTTGATCCTTCCTATACGGCGGAGAATGCTGTCGAAATAGCGGCACCGATTTCAACTGAGCCGGAAGAAAGGAAAAATCTTGCAAAGAATAATCAGTATCAATCAGTTTTACCTCAGCCCACTTTCATAGAAACGACCAAGGCAGAGTATATAACCGAGAATAACAAATGCGATACTCTTAACCCTATACCCCAACATCGACCCCTGGACAAATCGATTATAAAGGAGATTTTGTTTTCGGGGAGCACTAGCGCCCATGCGGCGAAGCCTTCCAACCACAACGATCGACAAACACAATGGAAGACAAGAAACACCTATACTCCCGTTCCCTTTAAAGAAAATTTGAGTCTCTCAGATGGGAAATATGAACTGGATGGCAGGTTCTGGTTTCTTCCAGATGCTAATAATTCGAACCCTGATATTAACATGGAAATGAATTCATCAGATATACCCATAGTTGGCATTCCCGAATGGCGCAGAAAAGGACGTCACAGTCTTCCTATGGTTGATAGATCTAGACACCAGCCAAAGGACGAAATGCGATCTAGTTCAGTGTCATCTGTTGAATCTAGCGAGGATTATAGCGAGACCGGAACTCTCCCATCAAACAATTCTAATCGTGGTCTCCTCGTGATCTCAGTTCCAAATGACAACAACCAACCTTCTAAAAACAAAGACTTTACGCCATCACCTCTTGGACCATTGACTGTCAATTCCGAAGTTTCAACTGTGGGTATAGACTCATGTATGCTATCATTCCTACGAACCCTTCTATTTAGCGCCATCGATTGGTCTTTGGACGGTTATTTCACAGCGACCTGTGCGCAATCCCCTGTCCTTCTCCAACGGGAAGATCTGATTCAAGTTGCACAGCTTGTTGTGGACCAGGTTACTCAGTCCAGTCTCAATCACACCTTGAATAGGCGCAGTGGAAGCGGGCCTGAACAAGCTTTGCCCCTGACTTCTACAGAAAAAGATGGCTGGCATGGCAAATTCAAAGCCCTCGATGTCAAGAGCTACACATCCATTGACGAGGAAAATATACCGCCAGTTGTGCGGAGAGATAGATATGTGACCGTGGGTTCGATGTCAAAGCTCGACCCTCCTCATGTAAAAGTTCATCGCGGAAAGGGCTGCCTCGAAGTGCTCCCTCCAGCCATATTATTTTGGGAGCCGTTCGGCTTTGAGCCTACGCAAGGACAAAAAGACATTATTGCCTATTGTATTTATGCAGAAAGCACAGAAGAAGCTGCAGATGCATTTCTTGACAGGCTGGGTTCACTATATTCAAGTGCCAATCTTGGACAACATTCACGCCCGAAAGACTCAAAGGGATTGATTCCATGGGGCTTGGGTCCTTCTGTTTGCCATGATTATACTGCGACAATGAACAAACTGCAATATACATGTGAACACCTAGGTATGAATCCCTATCTTGATTTGCTGGTATTCTCTTCTAATATACAAATAGGTGATATCATCTCACGTCTACCGCTCAGTAGTGAGAACATAGTCATATATATCACCAACCCATTTCTTTCCGAGGCCGCAATCTTTGATGTTTGCACCGCATTCCTCTGCCTGTTTCGAAGATATATTTCCAAGTCTGATAAGCATACGACTCGGCTTAATGAAGTTGCTCTGCAGATAATCCCTCTAGAGTTCATGGCATCTTTCACGTCGCTGGTCGTGCCTCCTCAGCAAGACTACTTGCGTCTCGCGTTCGAAGTTTATTCTCGCTGTCCTCCGAAAAATCGGTCTTCCAATCTTCTGGGGTGCGCCCCGCCGTTTACACTGGCTAAGTCAGTTCCCAGGGCTGTTCCATTTAAACTTGCGTCAGACCCCGGCTCTCCATTAACCGAGAAACATTCTATTCATATTGCATACTCTCAGAGTCTGGATCAACGCTGGACTACAGCGGCATGGACGGATTCTCTAGGAAGAGACCAACTGACCATGACCTATTGTTTACGTGAAAAAGGCTCTAAAACTGCAAGACCAGCCTCGGAAATCAGAGCGGACATTTGGAGTGTCACACGGCATATCATTGGCAAATCTCATGCTTACTGGCGGGTTATGATAGTAAAGGATGAACCTCTAGATTTGGAAGAAGCAGAAGGTGAAGTTTGATGTTGCTTGTTTTATTCATGCTAATAGTAAGAAGGCTAACATATATCCTCTAGCTTGGGCAACAATGGCACTTCAGCATAACCAAACCAAGCCTAACAAAATCGAACTATCACTTCTCAGCGTCAACCCAAAGCCGTGCCTTTATTGTAAACTCCCTTCACCACCCCTCCAACTAAGTACGATGATGGGCCCCATCTCGACGACGACACCAGGTTCAACTCCGAATCCTGGAACTCCTTCCCCTGTTCCTTCCGCCGCCGCGCCTACACCCCCTCCGTCATCTGCTGAACAGGCAGCAACACCTACCGCACAGTCACTCGACCCCGCCGACTCCGAAACGATTCTCATCGACAAGACTGACGAAACATGGGTCATTACTTTGTGCCACCGACTCAATGTTCACCCGTCACTATGCAGCTATCATCCGGCACTCGCAAGCGGATACCTTATTCGCCGCCGTGATGGCACGAGCGATACCGAAGGACTGGCCTCATTGTGCCTGAGTCTGATATTTACCCACTCGCGGATCCCGTGTGAGGTGCTGCTGAAGGATATATTGCGTATGTATCGGGATTTAGCGACCTTGGCGAGGATAAAGGGAATCGTCCATGCCCAAGGCGATGATGTGCTACCATGGCATATATCAACTGCACTGAGAGGAAGAGAGTTTCTGAGTGCTGTTTTGTAACCATTTCTTATATGGTGTTTTGCTGGTCTGTGTGTTGTGTTTTCTGATTTACTTTGTTTCAATTTGCTCTATACCCATCCTGGGCAAGTTTGGTTTTTGTTCTCGCAGGTGGCAATTGTTTTCTTCTTCTTTATGTTTGATTCTTCAGAAATGATTGGGTGGGAAATTCAAACCTGAATCCTAGTGCAATACCATGTTTCTGTGACCCTCGGGATGTTTGTGATTATACATGGTACAGCATGCATGGCATGTTGTATGTTGTAGAGGGTTTGGTAGGGATCTTGGCTGAGGAGATCAACATTTGCAACAACCCGTCTAAGTTTATCTCATCATTATCTTTCCTTGAGGCAGTTGCATGGCACTAGAGCGAGCCAAGCAATATGAACTGTTGTCTTTACCAGTCCTATACCCACACGCGAAACTACAGCTTAGTTCGCTCAAACTGCCTCCATTAACCCCTTCTACACCATCCTATTCCTTACACTTTAGTGTGCAACCCACAATCCCCGCTTGCCTCCCCATGTTGAGAATACTATGTCGCCTGGAGGTAGGCACACACACATCTCTGTGGGCCTTGGCGCCGCTGAAGATGCCGACGGTACCCATTCTTCAGCATCCATAATGCAATCATTCCTTGAAATCAGCTGGGCCAAATCCAGGCAAATGGCGAGACTTCGGGATGGAGAGAGTCATAGCATATCACCATTGAAGAGGGCCCACCACATTGTGAGCTGAATTCAAGCTGACGGCCTGAGCTCTCTTCTTGGCCTCTAGCGTTATGATTGGTAAGTGTTATATGGTTTCAACACTTAGTCAAAAAGGCGGCATGCATGTGACGAGATAGATGACCATGGTGCCAGAATCCGCGGGATAATGTTGTAGTTTGGTGATGGGGAAAGCAAGTCGCAGTGTCATTCGCTTGTGCCCATCTGTCCTTCAGCTGAGCGAACAAAGAAAGAAGGGATCTTTTTGCCACTAGTATAATAATGAGTGAAGAATAGATCTGGACTTGCCCTTGTGCCGTGAAGAGGAGAGGGGGAGGAGGACAAGGGCCAAGAGAATGGTATAGCACCCGGGCAGTCCCGGGCAGCAAGGCAGACAGACCACCTATCGAGGATGGCACCAAATGGCCTTTGTGGTCTAATGTGCCCACTACCTCTGTCATATGCGAGCCTGTAGGAAAAGACACTTGTCTGAACTAGTATAGAGCACTGCCGTACGCAGTCCAAAGGGAGCACTAGCAAGGGACTTGCACGATGCTCAACGACTAGTATTTGCCAACAGAGACGTCAACCTGAAAGCCAGCTTGCTATCTCGAGGCGCTGGAGAGAGATTCACGGGAAACATCATGAGCCCAGCAGGCAGTGATGTGGGTATCAAGTGAATGACGGAATGTATACCAACACTCAAAATGGCGTGGGTCGTAAAGTCCACCTCGCCGCAAGGCATACCTCTATGAGTGGCAAGAAACGGAAACTCAGCGAGCGCTAAATGCAAACCGAAACTATTTGGGGTATGACTACTCCAGTGAAGGTAGATAAATTGGGCCCCAACGACTTGATCTCCGTCGCGTTTTGGGACACGCACAGCCTTTGAGCTTGGATGGCCAGCCACTAAAAAATGTTGGAGACGGAAAGGAGAAGTTGTAAGCCAGAGACTGGTCTGGACATGAATAGAAGCACTAAGAATAAAAATAGAGGGTGGCTTCGCAGAGGTAACAAAGAACAAGGCGCCTGTTCCGATAGTTAGCGAGCTCGCGATCAGGATTGACTGGAGACACGAGAGAGTCGTTGGGAGTTCTGCACTCCACCGGCGTCTACCAAGGAGGAAAGCATAGAATCAGGATGCAGTGCATATGTAGCCATGACCTGCAGCGGGAAGACGCTCCTCGGATGCTCGGACGCAGTTGGGATGCAGTGTGGATTGGAAGTCGATTGGGTGAACCGGGGCTGGTGACGGCTGTGGCTAGTGCCGTGGCTTGTGGTAGGCCTTTCCCATATGGGGCTAATGCATGCGGAGCGGGTAGTCTAGCTGCTTTGGGACTAGCGGACATAAGCGGGCCGCAGTCACGCTCCTTCAACCTCAGACGACGACAACTCTTGTTGGCTGCCCAATGTCTCACTCCCACTCCAGAGCATGATTTCACCCAAACCATGGAGCAATGGCATAATTTAACCCGCACTTCTGGAGGCTATGCAGTTTCACACACAATATTCTTTGGATTTGTCTTTGACGGCTCGGGTTCCTGAATACGATGACTGAGGTTTGTTTGGTGGGGAAGAAATAGTCTGGTCAGCCTCAAATGTGGCTTCAACAAGGACTAACAAAGGCTAATCGTGTGGCACAGCCTTATATGCCTAACGAGGCGTCAACCGGCGAGAAACGAGGGTGCGTGCCCATAGCCTGGTTATAGGGCGACGACGACACCTCCCTCGCCGGCCCCAATCACGCGAGCCCAATTGACTGAGTCACTGAGGCTCGGCGTCCCGCATCACAGCTCATCTGGGGTGCATTTCACCACCACGTCTTTCTTATTGGGCAATTCCTCTGTCGGACTAGCAATCCTGCAGAAATGACTGGCGATCACGGTTCTTTCGATATGTGTCATTATTGGCTGCGTGATTCGTAACTACTGTCGAGATGCGGAAAGTCCCCGCAGTTCGATCGATAATGAACGAGGGACTCGGGACAACTGCGTGGATGTTGAATCCTTGATTGCGCGGTGATGCGATGTGGCACAAAAGTCGAGGGCAAGGCAGCAGTGATTGTGCCAAGTCACCCCTGCAACAGCCGCCTGACATGTTCGTCTGCCGTGGAGTGAAGTCGTTGCGCCGCAAAATTCCACTCGCCGGCGCTTATTTGGGTTTAGCGTGACTGCAAGGCAGAGCGACAATGGATACATACGAGCAACCTATTGTCCGATACCGTACGGATACCGTTTCCCGGTGCCATTCCCCAGCAAATAATCCGTGACGTCAATGCACTGTGACCGTACCGGTACGGATTTCGCGCTACCCAGGCACCCAGCCCTCTCTCCACCGCCACCTCCATCATTGGTCAGAAGCCGACCTAAGTGTCCTGCAGCACATCTACGCCACAGATAGTTATGACGGATTGCAGTCATCAGAGATGGAGGGCCTGGCACTACAAATACCGCTGCTCTCCCCGCCGTTGGGTAGCTGTGGTTCATCAGTCTTTGCAATAATTCAATACACCACTCTTCTCTGCTCAATCGCCCGTACAAGAGCCTTGATAAACTGTTTACCTCGCGATACAATTATCCAGACATCCTCCTCTGATACCACCGAGAATCAGCCTGACTAGACACCAAACACTTCCAACCAATTCTGCCTCTCGATATTCTCGATATTCTCTTCACAATGCCGGCTGTCGTCGCTCAGTCCGCTCCCGAACTCATCGTGGCCAGCGCTCGTCCACCGCTCGATGATGAGTCCTATGTGATGGAACGTTATACTCTCCACGCTGCCAACTGTGCTCCATGCGCTCACCCGTTCAACACTCTGCGAACCGGACAACCCCTCTGCGAGCGCGGTGCTCGCCATGTCACCAATATGGCTCAATATGTTTACAATCGCGACGGCAAGGCATATTCTGTCGCAGCAAAGCGCCGTGGAGTTATTCAAGAAATCCAAATCCCACCTCACTTCGCCGTTGTCGCCGACCTGATGCGCGCACTCGAGTACGGCCTCAGGATCAAGAAAGCTAAAGCCAAGGTGGTCGTCCACGACCAGCGAAAGTGTCCTCAAGAAGCACCTTCGACCCCTCTGACCTCCTCGTCGCCCCAACTGCCCTCGACACCCACTCGCAACTCGAAAACTATTATGGTCCAGCATAGCCGCGAAATCCAGAAGCAGTCGCAAGGTGACAGGCCGCGTGGCAGTTTGTACCGCGAAGAAATTGTCAAGCCCACCGAGAAACTGTCCCGTGCTGTTCCTCAAATCAAGACTCCTCAACGGTACCTCCGCTGAATAATTCTTTTGGTCAAACACGGAGAATCAATTACTCCTCAAATAACTGAAAACGCCAATAAAGTTTCTGGCTACTGCGCAAAATCCGGCCAGTTCGTGTCGACAGCCTTCCGGCGACGATTTAAAATAGCATTTACACCCATAAAGTTCCCTTTTCTTTTTTGGGCTATTTCTGTCCAAGTTCCTTTGTGGCAAAAATCTACTATGCGATGAAGCAGTGATGCTCTCCGGAGTACACTGATCCGGAACAAACACCTCTCAGCTGCATGTGTTTTTGTGGATTTTTTTTTTCCCGCTTGGTCACATGGATAAGGACAGCCTTTGACTGTGACTATTAAAGGGAGCCTGATGAGAAATCAAGATCACAACAAGGTTCGGAGAAGGGAAAGAGGAAGAAGGGGAAGGGAGATGAGGATACCTGTCCTTTGCAGCAAATTTTCGCGCACTTTTGTTGCCTTTGCACTGTGTTGCTGTTGCAGAGATCCAGTTGTATTTCTATGTATTATCCAAATACTCATTGTATATTAGTTTACCAGCTTACTGCTTGAGGACAATACTTCCTCAACGCAGGCACTCATTAAAATCAATTACTTTTGTCAAACACTCTTCTCTCACTCCTTATTGAATGGATTTTTCGACACTGATACAGTTGGCTACCTACTCTGTACTCTGTAAATAGCTAAAACACCAAAAAATGTTAGTCAACAAGTACGGAGTATCAACTCCTGACTTAACCAACTGCCAACCTTGTCACGCAATTGGCCCATCAGTGACTGATCCCTGACCAGCTGAGGACAAACCTCGGCCCCCCCCCCTAGTTACTCATGATGCCTAAATTAAATCCACGATAAGGCTCCCGCTAGCCAAGAAGAAACGTTCGCCAGTCCCCGATCCCAATTCGGCCTCGCTGCTCTTGGCTTTTGTCGTTAGCTCGAAGACAAGGCTCAATGTTTGGTCCGTTTCTTTGAATAATATATCCCGGGTGTGGGCAGTGCTTGGCCCGAGCCCCCCTCTCCCCGCGCCATTTGGATTTAGCTCCAATAAACACTGCCCAATCATAGGAATTTCTGTGTAGAAAGGAACTTGAGGTCATGTATAAACCCACCCGATGATCTGTGCACGAGTACATTCCTAGATGTATGTACATACATACAGTAGAGCGCAGCGCAGCGCAGACATACTGGCATTACTGGCCTATCGAGTCTCCTTCTGATCTGAGACTGCTGCCTGTTGCCTAAAATCAGATTCTGCAATGCCGTGAATAAACGAAGTCGGATAGCGAATTCCTGCCAGCACCACCTTTTTGCTCGGTGCCTAAATTAAAGTATGTTGAATACAGATTGTCGCATTCGGTTATGGGGACATCACGATACAAAGTCTGATATGGTTCGCAAAATTACCTCTTCAACTGTCCCCCAATCAACTTATATAATTTAGCTCAGGGGCCCTGAGGTTGAAACTCAGTGAGACCGCTCAATCAGATGGAGTATGTAATCAAAAAATAATCTCCATTCAGAAAACAACAGCCACCTGTTAGACATAGAGATACTTGAGTAAGTCCTAAAGTTGAACTCATCGCATCAAGGCAACGCTAGGCCATATTAGGACAAAGATATCACGATTCATGGTGATGGCTTTGTTGATTAATATGGCGTATATATTCTTTGAATCTTAGGATAACTGCAAGCTGAGGCTGCACAATATTTATATATATTATATTTTTGTAAGGATTCGTCCGCGAACCTCTTACACTGCTTAGAACGTCCGCGAGGCACAAATACAGCTTAGGGCTAGTATTGTCACGTGCTCGTGAACACCATAAAAGACCACTGTGTTTGGATCTCTTCTGCAACCCAGTGGTAATCCTGTTATTCAGTAGTGATTGCTAGTTATGTGTGTTGAATAGTATAATTAATTTCCTGAAGCTTCAGCAAAAGATTCATTCACTCATGTTTTGACAAGTTCTGTGAATTCTTGTCATCTGCGCTACAATGCTGGGATTAACAACAATCAAGCCCTCAACCTCAGAACCCTTGCTCCTCCGAGTTTGATTTCCTGTTTTATCCACTCAAGAAATGACTTCCCTCTTGGAAGATGATCGCAAGACTATTAAAGACTATCCCTTGAATGATTCTCTCGACCAATTACGAAGGTCACTCCTGGATGTGGAACGTTCGTATTCCTTGGTTAGTTCTTTTGACGGGGCCGATGATATACCTGAACACGTCTGCCAGAAGGCAGTATCACGACTTCTCTCTGCTTTACTGGGTACGGAAGCAGCTCTTGTTCTTCAGTCAAGAATCAGTGGTCGCGACGTGGCGTCGGAAATGGCACGTTTATTCGAGCGTGTTCGAAGCGGCGACTTCAGTTATACCCACTACCGCCCACTAGTGAAGCTCATCATCCAAAAAGCGTCCGACTATGACATCTGGAGCGCCGTTCTTGATCTCATTACGACGCTCTCAAGATTGACCCCTACACCAGCAAGTGCCCCTCCCGCGTTTGAGAGCACACCCGTCACACATTCCTCCGCGTCGCAGCAAGGCGGTGAACAGACTCGGCGGCTGATTGAGGCAAGAGTCTTTGAAGAGATCCGCGACTGCACATACCGAGATGTGGAAGGATTCTTTGATAAATACTTTGACAGGAAGGACTGGACGGATCGTGCGCGGGACACTTACAAGTCAATCAAAGATCAATATGTCAATGGCAGATGGTCCACCCTGCCAGACTCACCCACCCAAATCCAAATGCAGGACTGGTTGTTTCGACTACAGGAAGACTTCCTCTCAAGGGAGCGTCGTCGCTACTGTACGATAAACACTCCAAATGAGCTTACCGGCAGTGAGGCCCGGCGGCAGGTCGATTTGATCGTTAAACGAAAGAGCAGAGAGACATCAGACTCAGAGCACGACTGGAGCGACATTGAGGTGGTCGGCGAGCTGAAGGCATCCAACAGTGATGGCATCAAGAAGACATTAGTTCAGCTTGCCCGTTACGCGCGAGACGTGTTTGCATGTCAGCCAACGCGCCGCTACCTCCATGCGTTCACCATTTGCGGGCGTGCGATGGAGGTATGGGTCTTTGACCGCTCCGGATGCTATAGCCCAGGCCCATTCGATATTCATAATGAGCCGGAGCGATTTGTACAGGTGCTTACTGGCTATCTGATGATGAATGAGGGCGAACTGGGTCTGGACACGTTCACGAAGCGAGATGGCGAATCTGGCTTCATAAATATTGAGCAAGAAGGCGCTGAAATAAACAGGGTGCAGCTGCGACTGGAGCCTCTCACCCGTCAACGAGCGATTGTATGTCGTGGAACATCTTGCTATCTCACCAAGTCGCCGGATGGGCCAGAGTCTGACGACTGGAGCTATGTCACCAAGTTCTCTTGGACGTCCGACAGAAGGAAGCCTGAAGCGGATCTTCTCAGACTGGCCAACCGAAAAGGAGCCAAAGGCGTTGCTACATTGGTTGGTCATCGCTCCATCACCAGCATCAAAGAGATGCGCTCAGGCATGACATTTACAAAGCCGTACTCTTTCCGTGGTACTCCCAGCGCGGTGCCATCCCTTTCTCAGTCCTTTTCTCAATCAGAGCCGCCGAGTGCCCTTTCACGATCGTTTAGCGACATCAATGGCCTATCTATCGCAGAAACTACTGGAGAGCGTCTATTAAGGAAACGAAAGTCCGCTGATGCTGGCACAAAATCATCAAAGCGATCTAGGTCCACTAGTCACCGATCAGGTCCTCCGCAAAACGAGGTTACATATGACGTCGAAGAAGCTCAAGGAGCCAGTCTGCTTGCTCCCAGCAACAACACATATGATAACCGCATTTTTCGCTGTCTTGTCATATTCCCGGCTGGCCGGCCGATCCATAAATACAAGTCTCTGCTGGAACTTTTGGAAGCGCTTCATGATGCAATCAAGGCACATAGATCCCTATATTTTGAAGGCAACATTCTTCACCGGGATATCTCTGAGAACAACATCATCATAACTGATTCCAAGAAGACTAGCTTCGCGGGGATGTTGATCGACATGGACCTTGCTAAGGAGCTTGGCACTGGGCGAAGCGGCGCGCGCTGTCGCACTGGCACCATGGAGTTTATGGCTATTGAGGTGCTGCTCAATGTCGATCATACATATCGGCATGATCTTGAGTCATTTTTCTATGTTCTTCTCTGGCAATGTGGTCGTCGCGGCTGGAATTTTGAGCGAAATGTAAAGGGTCAGCCTAGACGCAGTCTACTTACAAAGTGGTATACCGGAAGTTACGATGAGATCGCTATTGCTAAACGAGGTAGTGTTGATGCTGACGGGTTTGAGCTCATTTTGGCAAAGGAATTTCCTCCTAAGTTCGATTGTGTCAAACCACTTTGCAGAGAGCTACGCGGAATCTTGTTTCCAATACGGGGAAATTCCATTTTCACAGGTACACCAAAGAATCCAGAGATTCTATATGGGCCGATCATCAAAGCTTTTGACAAGGCTATTGGTAGTATCAAAGGGAGAGAATAGGCTACTGTGGTTTGTTTTGTGTTTACTTGCCTGTTTTCTAGATACCCAGTGTGCATTTTAAAATTGATCCCTTCTTGGTGCTCAGTGTTATTTTAGATGGATAATCCTGCCTGCTGTATACATAGCCCCTTCAAAATATGTGAGTTAGGCCAGACGGAGCGAAGCAGCTAAAGCAAAGATGTTTCTCAGCTCACTCTTTCCCTTTGGCTGTCTTCCCCAGTTTCTCATGTTTGCCTTTTCACTCAACTGTCGTGTGCCTCTTCCTGAACCATTTCAGTTCTTTCAGCCTATTATAAGGGATTTTGACTTCCATGCAATGTGCCAAGGTCGTATTTTCGCTGGCTAAGCCGGGTCCTGTCCAGTCCTTCATCAGAGGGTATTATTAGATGCCATCACCTGGGCACCTACATGTTCGGAACAGTCGCCGCCACCCAACGAGGTAATAAGATAGTTGAGTGCGGTACCTTTTTGGGGTGGAGAAAACTATGAAGATCAAGGCAAGCATGAGAAATTCGAGAAGACTATTGAAAGGAAATAGCGAGCTGGAGGGATCGAGTCCGTGTGCTCAAATTGGAAACAGCGGTGCTGAACAATGCATGCCAAGAAAGAGGGTGTTTGATGCGCAACTGTGTGAACGTGAACAAGTCGCTGTTAAGCAAATTAAACATCATCAACACTGCGACTACAGCCTACAAAGAGATGCACAATCTTGGTTTACTTCACTGTGATGTGACGCCACACAATATACCCCCATGACAAATGTATTGAGATGCTGTCAAAAGAAAAAAAAGGACATAAAACAAAAGGGCTTGAGAAACTTGGTTAACTAAACAGAGATCAATATCTAACAGTAGAATTGAACAGAAGTTGAGATAGAGTTGAAGCCTTACTAAGCAAATCCAACGAACCTAGTCACGTGCATGTGAGCCTCAGGAAGCAAATTAGTCAGGGCATCTCGCAGAATTGACCTACAGCTTTGCGGGTGCTGCAACTTCATGCGTTCAGTCAGCCCAATTGCTGCCCAAAATCGGGACGGAGCTCGTCAAAATCGACCATTTCAAACAGCGCATCTGATTTCTTCTGTCTCACAAGAACCTGCGTCATCTGGCCTTCGCCCAACCATCCCGCAGGTCCCATCTGCCCCGTCACCAAAATGGCAAGAAAAGGTGCGAAAAGATTATTTTGCTTTGCACTAACCATACCTCGGACTATCCCAATTATGTTCTTTATACTGATGTTTTTTTTTTTCTCGCAAAATCAGCCAAGTCCCGTACCATTGCCGTTCGCCTCCTCAGCATGGCCATGACTGGTTATTACAAGACCCTCGTCCGACCTCGCGCGAGCAGACCGCTCAGCATGCTGAAATACGATCCCGTCGTGAAGAAGAAGGTTTTATTTTTGGAGGCCAAACGGGGTGGTAAATAGATAAACGCTCCAACGATGATTACCGCGCGCCGGAGGATCGAGCGAAGGCTTCTTCGAAAGGGAGTTAGATTCTCGATGCTCAGATACGTTACAATTTGGTATCAGAGCTGGAAAATAGGTTCCAGGCGAGATATCGAGTTACTCGTTTTGCCTCACAACACGAATGTTTTCGATGATTGAACACCCCGTCCGGCAACACTGTGACTACCTGAATGGATCGAATGAAATGATACGCTTGACTGGAGTCTGGGATTTTCAGAAAAGGAATGCACTCCCGTATTGTGCCTAGCGGCTATGTATATTATGTACCCATATCTCTGCTGCTGGAATATTTCTTGCTTTCTTAATGGCGTTTACATTCATTCGGTATAGAGGGCTATTTATGCATTTTATTAATTCAACGTTTCCATCAACTTCCTTTGATCTCCATTTGGCTAATGCAAGCCGATATGGCAAGAAAATGCAATGCTGGCAATATAAATGCAGTTTAATTCTGTTAACTTCCCTAGGTCTTAGCTGCGATCTCCAATCAAATCCTGCCTCGATTATTTTGGACAATCATGTTTGAACCTATCGTTGTATAAATCTATCTCAGATTAGTATTCGTTCTTTAATACAAGGAATAAATTTAACAAGCCTACCCTTTTTCCTTCCATACCGGCGTGGCCTACTGTAGCTTACGGCTGATTCCGTTGACTGAGTGATTGCCCATGTCTGTCGATTGCTTGATATGATAGTACTTGGAGAATCCGTTGTCTCGAAATATTGGGAGGAGGTGCGTGTCTGGCGTCTGGGAGCAGTTGGTACCGCTGTCCCTTCTTTCTTCTTTTTCTTTGGGTTTTGCAGCCTCGATGGAGTATGCACGTCTTCTGTTCCTTTTCTTGCAACGCTGCCTTTAAGAATACCTTTGGGTGGTGCCTTGTCCTTCCGGGTCGGGCATGAGCCTTTTATATCCTCTTTTTGCGCGAAGGTTTGCTCTCCCTGGAATCCAAGGTGAAAATCGTCAGCATGTTGGCGCTGCAGCATATGCGATTCAACCCTGGCGTCTTTCACCGGGCTCGGTGGGAGTCTTGCGGGAGGCGCGGCAATATCGCTTTGTTGCATTTTCGGCGTCGATGGAACGAGGAGACCGGCCGCCGTACAAATTTCACTCATGGGGTTGGTACCTAAATTGTCAGTATGCTTTGGAGAACTATGCTGGCTTCCAAAGCTCCATTGAACTTGGGAAAACGGTTTGATACGTGGTGTGGCTATCGGCGTGCGCTTTTCACGGGAGGTGGGACATTTAAGAACCCGAGTTTTCAGGGGAGAGCAGGAGATACTCCTGCTAATACTTTCTCTATGATACACGAGTTTGGTAACCCTGTGCCCCTGGGACGAACCCCCAGGAGAAAGCCTTTTTCCGGCAGTTGGCGTCAGATTCGCGATGCGTTTTCTCTTCTTAGCTCCATTCAGTTCTTGCGAGGGCACTTCGTCAGCGTCCGCATCGAGTAGCATCTGGCTGGATTCCGGCGGACGAGTAAAAGATGACAATCGCTTTTCAAGTGCATCCCACGACTGCAGCAGTTGTTCATTGGCATCAAGGATATTGAAACGGCGTAAAGTATTTTCAATCTTCGTCAATGATTGCTCGCTTCCTTGCAGCCTCTCTTGTAGCTTCTGCAATTCATTATCTTTGGCTTGTGTGCCTTCTTGGAGACCAACCACAATATTGTCCTGCCTGGATAACTCTAGTTCTGCAGTAAGACAGGCGACGTCGTCATCTCGATGACGCAGGTGGTCAACCAGTTCTGTATTAGCATCTTGGACGTCTTGTAACCTTTTGTGCAGGGTTTCAAGTTCTTGCGTTCCTTGAGAAATTTTTACCCCTAGTCTCTCTATCTCTTTAGCATTGCCTTGAAACACTGCGAGCTCCTTCGTCAAAGACGCTAAGCTTTCATCCTTTTGAACGCTCTCATCCCGCATGAGATCAAATCTCTCTTGCAAAAGAGATAGCTGGCATGAGCTCTCAACCATACCTTGCGCTTCGGACAACTCCACCTTCAGCCTGTCATTTTCTTCAAGTATTGTATCTAGGCTTAACTTCGCGTCTTCAGCATCCCGAGCATTAGAGAGCCGCTTGTCCTTCAGCTCGGATATCGTTTCATTCAGCTTTGCAACTTCTTTTTCATGGACGCTCTTCAAACTTTCAACTTCTTTCTTGGTTTCCACGACCTAAAAATTTCTTAGCTTGGTGTACGATAAAAGGTATGTACATACTTACAGTCATTTCAAGTTCACTTAGTGAACCATTAGCAGCCGTCTGAGATGAAGTTAGCGATATTCTAAAATCCCTGGCACGGAAATACAAACCAATTTCAATTTCAGTGTCTGCACCTGTCCCTCGAGCGCATGTACATTTTCCTCCGCGGTGGTTTTTCCACGCTTGAGCTGATGCAATTGCTGCTCAAACCATGCGCGGTTCTGTTCTTTGGATAGAAGGCTCGCTCTTGTGAATTCAGCCCTGACCCGATTCTCAATCGTGGTCAGCTCTCCTTCAAGTTTCCTTTTTTCAGCCTCGAGGGCCAGAATCTGCATCTCAGCGTTCTCGAGTCTGCTTTTCGTCTCAACTGAATTGGCTTCAAGTTTGTCCACCTCTTCTTGCTTGGTTCTAATACTTTCGATTGCAGCATTCAGCGCCGCAGATGTTTTTTCACATTGTGTTCTGAGGTTTGACAGTTCGTGA
This sequence comes from Byssoonygena ceratinophila, assembly GCA_001430925.1. Classification (NCBI taxonomy): domain Eukaryota; kingdom Fungi; phylum Ascomycota; class Eurotiomycetes; order Onygenales; family Onygenaceae; genus Byssoonygena; species Byssoonygena ceratinophila. The sequence goes on from LJPH01001050.1 coordinate 198,628, forward strand.
CTATCCTCGACGGATTGGGAAACAAGGACCAGCTGGCTCTGCAATGAATCTACCGTGCTCTGGAGAGTTTGAACTTCTTTACAAAGGTGGATTTCTCGTTCTGTTAATTTGGTATTCTCGACGTGGATGCGCGCCAGGACTTCTTCCGTATTTCTAATCTTTTCTCGGAGCATTCCGTTGGTTTCCTTGGCCTCGGCCAACTGAACTGCAGTCGTAAGTGATTCTTTGAAAGCGCCGTTGACATCACTGAGTTTTTGAATAATTTCGGAACTTTGCTGGCTCTGTACGTCGAACCCGGTTGCTAAGTGGTGGGTTACTGCTTGATTCTGCGAATCCAACCTAACACCAGTAAGCACCCATTCTACAAGGAAGGATACGCTGAACAAACTTAGTAGATATATCTCGTAAACTCGAATCCAATTGTTTCAACACAGTTGCTTCAATTGGTTCGCGTGCAATGAGTGTTCCCAGCATTTCAATGCAGGCCTTCAATTTAAGTCCAAATTCTGTTTTAATGTCGGATTGTGAATCCGTTAAAAGATTACTGATACTGTTGTAGAATTTTTCGCATCCGGAAATTGTTTCTGATTGCTTTTGGTGAAGCAAAACCATCTGTTTCAGACCCTTGTTTGAAGTATTCCGTATAAACGCTTCGAGAGTAGATGTCCGGTTCCTTTCTCGAGCAAGTGATCTTTCGCTATTCTCGAGTTTGTTGTCCCTCAATAGCAGTGACTGTTCCAGTACGGCGAACTTGGATTGCATGGTAGCCAATTCTGCCCTTTGCTGAGTTACGACTTTGTTAACATGGTCAGGGCCGCCTTTCAGTTGTCTCAAGTCAATCCGTAATTGATGGTTTCCTTTGATAAGCGCGGTCTGCGCTGATTTCAGGAGTCGCCCATCTTTGCGGAGAGATTCATGCCCATCTCCAACAAGAGACATGAGACTTTTGAGTTTTCCAAACCTGATCTTCCATCTCTCTATGAGATTCCGCTGTGCAACCTTCTCCGTTTCCTGTTCTTCAAAACGCCGTTCCACTTGTGTCAACCGACTTTTCAGATTTTCATTCTCTTCATTAGCTTCTCTGAGTTTTCTCTCGGTTTCTTCCTGCAATGCTGTAATGGCGGCTTCGGCGTCGCCTCTTTTCTTTAGCTTGTGGATCAGCAGGTAAAACAAATCCTCTTCGGATGGTTGAGCGGACGGGTTTGAGCCCTTTGCGATAGCGTTCCGGACAGCGCTTTTGATCCGACGAGTTTGCTGTTTCGCGATTTTGAACGCTGGGGAAACCGAAGTTGATAATGATCGAGTTGAACGTTCGTCAGGAGACGATCTTCCATCTCTACTCAGTCTAGGCCCGCTGGTATTCACGGTATCGCAGTTGGATGACAGAGATGTGGCACGGCTGGTTTGGTGGATCTGGATGAAAAAAGTTTCCGCAAGTATCAGCATCAGCTGAAGAATAGATAAATATACAAAAGGTTATAGTCAAAATCTTTGGGCTCTTCATGTTTAAGGTGGGTAAAGAATGCAAGGGACGAGATTTATGTCCAATTGTGCTACTGTTAAAAACTCACAGGTTCTAGTGGCGGGCTTCTCACGACAGGACCTAGACCAGCATGTTAGCCATTGATGCCTCTGAAAAAGTTATGATTTATCGTAAAATTACCAGCTTCCTTAGCTGCGCTATTATCCACGGGCTTCTCCGAATGTAAATTTGCATCGCCATCAGAACCCTTTTTCGAATCGATCCCTAATCTGCACCTTGCTTCGGTGGATTTGATAGGGGTTTTCTGCATTGACTCAATCTCGGGAAGGGGACTGATGGAATGAGACGAGCTCTCAACATTTTTTTCCGGCGGCTTGGCTATAGCTGTCCTATTACCAAGAGAATCAGTAACCACGACGACTAAGCGTATGAGTTTGCTTCTGACAACTTACCTTTGATCCGAGATCCGTTCGGCTTGAGTAGTAGTCGTGCTCGGTTTTGTGGAGTCAGGAAGCGGAAGTACGCTCCCAGTCCCACCGCTTCGTCTCACAAATCTTGACTGGGGTCTTGTAGAGAAACTCGGTACCGGGTGAGTAGGCCGAGCAAAGTGAAACCCAGAATTGTTATCTAAGCCAGAGCTAGATGGGCGTGCGATGATAGTTCGGAACTCCTTGCCTGGGGACGTTGCGAGTTTGACTGCACAGTCTTCAAGGACTTTCTTTGAATTGGGCGACAGTGCCACGTCTTCATTGATGTCAGCTGGGAATTCCCCGTTCTCAAACCCGGAAATGGGGTCCATAGCGGCGTTGGATAACTGGTTATCAAAATACGTATTCACGATGCCTTCATCGACATTATGGCATGTCTTCAACTTGAATGATAGTCAATCAAGGAGGCGGCCTCGTGGGTAGAGCTTTCAGAGTGCAAGCCGTAGAAGGACGTTCACGGGAGAAAAAGAGGGGTTGGAAGAGCGAGTGAAGGCAGTCCCAGGATGGAGTGTCGACGGAATTACCGAATTAGGCAACGCTCGATACCTTGCGCTCACCGGTTGAATTCGCCATTAATTCACCAGTGTCAATTCCAGCAGCAAAGTAAAAGGACTTGGAGTCTGCAAAGAAAGTCATCCTAACTGTTTTGAAGGTCTTTCCAGCCTCTCTTCTTATGTGGCCAAGTTACCTAGACCCGAGTACTACTAAGGCATGGAATCAAGAAGCCATCCACGAAAACATATCAAAGAACAGAATGAACCAAGGAGCCTTGATTGGATTTCACGCAAGTTACCTGCCTCTACACATTGGGTCGCAGTATCGGATGCCATTGTCGGAAGCGCTTTTGCTCAGCCAAGAAAACGAGGCATTAAATAACCAGTAAACGGTTGGAGATGACTGTAATGTGGTCAATAAGAAGCATCAATCCAGCAACGACGGCATATTCCTCACCTTTGATATGTCAATGTGTTCTTGTAGAGGACTGATCACATCGCCCACATCAACCGAGCAGGTACTGAACCGAAAATGAAGCCCTTTGATTCGGCAGGGCCAGGTGCCACAGGTCGTAAAGTAGGCCGTTATCCCCGTCAAATCACCTGGTGCTGCAAACGTACAGAGTTCCTCTCGAGCTTCTCCCAAAAGATCTGGGCTCCGGTCGAAATGAAAGATTCTAATCCCCGTAGGTTTTGCTCCCTCCTGCAAAGATTCAGCATAAACGGTGATATTCGAAACTCGAGTAAAATCTGATTTCGAGATGAAGGCAGCTGTAGGCTCAGGATAGCCATTGAATAAGATGGTTTCCTGGGACCATTCAAACAGCTCGTCAACGACAAGGTCACCATGCACCCAACGATGTTCCTGCATGTCACCTTGGAAGACACCAAAAAGCGTTATGCAAGGAATTTCACCGCCCTATCGCCTTTCATCAGAAAAAAAAGCCCCCATCAAAGAAAAAGACCTACCCCAGAAATTAAAGAGATATTCGCTGAAGAGCAAAATATGCCAGTCATATGTAGAGCAACGTGCCAGTCTCCTACTGGTGTATTCCCAAATAATACGCCGCGACCAAAGTTTGTGACAAACTAAATAAGTCAATATTGAAACAACCTGCAGGGGCGATTCTTCCATTACCTTCATGGCTAGCCCTCGATACCCGTCAGCTTTTGCAACAGCAACTCCTATGATCATCTCTCCTTCATCATATTCAATGGGAAAGGAGAGTTTGGTAAAACCATGTTCAGGTTGTCCGACTGTGGCAACTTCGGGTTTCGTCTTGAATGTAAATTCAAATCCAGAAACAGACAGCGTAAACGTCTCCACAAAGGCACTGATTGAGGTGACTTCGTCCAGGCGCCGTTCAAGAAATGTACAAGGCATCAAACTTTCAAGGGGGTAACGATCCAAGAGAACCACAGGCTTAAGGCACGGAGATGGGAACATATTTTGCCAAACAGATATCTCCGGCCGTTTTTCGGAATCATGACAGTTGTAAGAAATTGTCTGTATCTTGAATGTCTAGAGAATGATTGGCATTCACATTAGCTTCGATAATGAGAAACTGGGCAGTCTCCAACTTACATCTAAACAAACGATGAGCTGACTATCGCGGCACGTAGGCCACTCGAACTGAGTAAACGCAAACACTTCGTCATCGCTCCGGGGCAGATCGCCGCAAGGATATGGAAGCCAGACAGATCCGTCTTTTATTTGCAAAGACAGGAATCCGCAGTCATCATAAGCCAATCGTAAGCCGCGGAATCTCTCCACGATTACAGAGACCTTGGAGTTTCCGATATACCCGGCCATATCGTCGTCGATCTGCAAGCCACAAAGATAATTTCGACCTGGAACTGATGCGAAATGGAGAGTCAGTTTCGAAGAGCGTTTCAGCCCTATAGCTCTACGATGCTTCAACGGCCCAGTTTCCGCGAAACAGCATACGACCCAACGCGCGTCAGTATCAACATCAGCAATTGGGACATCTATTCCATGAATAGGTTGCTCGAAGTTTGAGAGAATCAACTTCACATTGCCCCACAGGACACAATAGTTGACGGTGTGCGGAATATCGTTGGGACGAGTGCAAATGTTCCAAATAATCTGCTCGGCCATGTCTGCAATTTCTCTTCGGGTACCCTTTAGAGAGGCTAATCCAGGCCCAAAATAGTTCTTCCCCAGCATCAGCAAGACGGCCGAATCCGGACACACGGCGGTAACCCTTTGCAGATTGCGCACATCCTCATAGGTGCTCAAATGGCTGTAGATCAATTGTATAATCTCGGTAGGGAGGAAGTGATTAGCAAAAATCCTAGTACCAGCGGTCCACAACAAGCTGAGGTCAATGCCAATTTCTGCAAGTTGCTCTTTGTCCTTTTCCAAAAATCCAGGCACTTCGGGCGAAGTGATGCCGACAAAGTGAGGTTCTAAATCCCGAATAGTTTCACAGAGTTCCTTCAGCCATTGGTGGTCGACGATAGGCGATGGAAAAGAGTTGCGTAGAATGCTCCAGCAAACAGAATGCATGCCTCTCTGCTCTTGGCGAATGGTGAAATCAGTTGGCGGAGTCAAGAGCCTTTCCCCGCCAGTGCCATCCCGTTCAAGCTCCAAAATTGTCAAGGAAGCCTTCCACCCTTCCACATCCATTCCGGCAAAGTCGGAGCTCAAGCCTGTGCAGCATAGTGGGCAATCGAGAGAGTAGGGCATATCTCTTAGGACGACGAGGTGTCTGCGCACCGATCGGAAAATACAATATCGACACACCCACACGCAGAATAAACTGATTCTTAACACATGCTAAAAATATGAGGTCTCCAATCATACAATGAAGGTGATGATGAATGGAGATTCCAATTCTGTCCAGCTTGACAGCTCATCCCCAACAAGCAAGAAATGGAGGCCCCACCAACAACGAGCTAACTATATTTAGAATTCAACTAGCGAACTTCAGTATTAGCCCGCAACCTTAATGGGCTAGGACCAAGGATGGAAGCTCAGGGACATTTGCTTCTTCGGTGTATACAGGTGATGTTGAATTCTACCATATATTGAGATTACTGTTGAATTCTACCGTATATTGAGATTACTGCTTGTTTTTGCTCTCCTCTTCTAATTACCCTTTTCGGGGGGTCTCATATAAACAGAGATTTCCTTCTTGGCAGAAAGTCGGGATCGGCCCAATTAGTTCTTCCAACCCCCTATGCTGACATCAGCAATTTCCTTCAATCCTTTTATCAGCTGATTTGGGCCATAATTTCTAACACACCCCCTCAGCTTGGACAAATCTTTCAGACAAGCTGAGATCCTTCAGGCCAGCTGGTTTTATCAGCTTTATTCACTTTATCAGCTCTATTCTCTTTATCAGCTTTATTCATTTTATTAGCTTTATCTGCTTCATCATCTATAATCATATCCTCTTCATGAAGCTTGTGAGCTTGTTATTCTTCAATTTCTGCTGTGAGATTCTCTAGATCTAGTTGACAGTAAAACCATTGAAATTCTTCCTTCAGAAGAGCCTTCATTAATCCATTGACTATCATGTCATCCATCAGAGTATATACAACTTGGATTCACCTCTCAAGAGCTTCCTGCCAAAGTCAGTAATTATGAATATCAACATGGCAGAGCTTGATTCATAGATGAGTGATATCTGCATTCACAAGATTTATCATCTGCATGTTGTCACATTGAATTACAGTCCAGAATTCATTCATTCATAGATTTAATTCAGCTAGCAAGCAGAAGACATACTGATCTTCTTTGCTCATTTGAGATAACATCAGAAACTTGACTTCAGTCATAAAGATTATGACTGTATTCTGCTTGTTGGTTCATCATTCAATTAGATCATCAAAAAGCTTCATAACATAAGCTTGAAAGCTCTTTCTGTCTAGAGTATTGTCAGCAAACAAAGCATCATAAAGATTATGACTGTATTCTGCTTGTT